>JADRCD010207766.1:0-19431 GCA_019843815.1 Montemys delectorum | reverse complement strand
TTTTTTTTTTTTTTAAAGATGTATTGATTTAATGTGTATGTACCTGTACCTATGTGAACTTAAGTGTCATGTGCATGTAAGTTCCTGTTGAGGTCAGAGGACAGTGTTGGATTCTCTGAAACTAGAGTTACAGGCATTGTCAGCTGCCCGTGCTCTCAAACACGGAGCCAGCTCTCTAGACCCACACACCTGCTTTTGCGTCTTAAAACAAATTTAAGAGTATTCTTAGGAAGGCTACCGTTTTTGATTTGTCATAAAAAGTCCAATTTCTTTACACTGTGTACCGAAGAACAGAGCCATGGCTTCCCTCTGCAGAACCCCTGGGCACTACAGCATCGGGTTACCACATCCGTACTGTGAGAAGAAATGTAAGACATCTGCTATGCTTCTCTTGGAAAAAAAAAAAAAATGAAAACAAGAGAAGATGGTATAAAAAAAGCTGTATGTCTTCTCTCTTATTTATGTATTTACCATCCCAGGCTATCATTTGACTTATCCTCTTTAGTACGTTCTGTACCTCCAGATTCAATACCAGTCAATACAAAAGTCCACCCATTACCACAGAATCCGTATGTATTTAGAGCCCTTGAAATCAGCTGTCCCTGGCCCTCTGAGACAATGCTGAATTTATAGTTCTATTAAATCTTAGTAGGACTTGAAGGGTGGAGTGTGCTGAGACTCTCGGAGTGCAGCACGACTCTCATGAAGACTGCTCCCCAGAGTTGTAGTTCTCTATCATGTAATATGTCATGGCTTAAAGGGAAGCAATTACTTCTCTTCTAGGCTCGGATTAATGTTGGGAGGGAAGGCTCTTCCGCCTCAGCGCTCACAGAGCTGGCCAGTGTGTGTGCTGCCCACGTGTAACCTCTTTACACTCAAGATTAGATATGGACTCGACAGATCTAAAAATCACCTGGGGTTGCTACTATTAGTAATTTTACAAGACTTGCAGGGCAGAAGAGAAAAACCAAAGTGGTTCCTCATTACCTGTCACCTTGGCCTTGAATGGACTCTTCGAGATGTGGTTGGGCCCACCATATTTGACACCAATCAGGTAATTTCCAGGAGCCATAGGAGTGTACATGACTTTGTACCCTTCTGGGATTTCCTGGCAATCCATTTTGACCTTGGATGGTCCTTCAATGGTGACAGATAATGTTCCTGGGCCTGCCTGAGTGGTGTTGATGAAGAATTCTGACTGGATACCTGGGGGAGAAGAAGCATGATATATATGGATGGTTTGGAGGGATAAGGGGTATTTCTTGGGAGGAACACGGCGGTGAGACACACTTTTGTCCACATTAAGTGCTTGCTGTGGTAGCGTGGGAACCAACTGGCTGTACATTTGAGTTCCCTGCACAGAGAAGCAAAGGGTGTGGGGGTGCAGCACCCTTGCCCAGGCTAGCTTAAGAGGATGGCTGACATTTCGCCCACTGAGTGCCTGAGGAACACTATTGTCTCTGGGAATGTGGCTGAGGGTGAGTTGTCACTGTGAGTCTGAAGTACTGCCCCAGGCAACAGAGCCTCTAAGGGAGGCGTGGCACTTTCTCTGACCACTCCCTTATCCTCTGGTAGAAGAGGCTGAGGAAATCCAGTCTCTCCTCCCGTTCTCCTCTTCTAGAGGCACTGCTACAGCCTGTGGCCAGTCTGTGGGCTGTCAGCCCACCCACTTTGCCATGAATACAGCAACAAGAGAGGCGACTGAACAGCAACTATGCTGACTGGGCACCACACCAGACCCTAGGCCCTATGCCACTCTGCAAGCACAATATGCTGTCATACTGCTTCCTATTCCATGTGGTGTTCAGGCCACGTGTAATGCAGGGTGCACTAGCATAAAGTGGTGGGCTACGAAACTGTGCCTAGGCCCAAGAAGCCACTATACGGTGGTGGGGAAAGGCAGATGGGAGGATGGGGAGGAAGGCTGGTATACACAAAGGACAACTGTCACATACACCCTACTTGCAGCCTTGAGACACCTGACCTTGCCGCCATGCTGTCCTGGGACAAAAAGGAAGGCAGAGAGATCGTCAACTAAGGACCTACCCTGCCCCACCCCCAAAACACCCTTAATCCCCTGTGCCTGTAGCCTATAGTCCAGAGGGGTGCTAGGTAGTCAGTGGGAGCTGCTGGGGTGTCACACACCAGCTCCTGTCCACTAGAAGCCCTCTAGGGGGCACCCTAGTGCAACATCTTCTAGGGGCACTGTACCTCTGCCAGAGCTGCAGACACTACCCCAGCTGGGAAATATTTTGGTTTAACTATAGTTCCTGGGCCAGAGAAAGAATTATTGTTCTGCTTATCAGTAAGACAAAGGAGCTGTTATAGTGTGACCCCCAAACATGAGCCAGCTGTTTCTGGAAACTCCTGAAGGCTTTTGTCCTAAAGTCTCCCTACTTTCCCACCTTGACTCTGCTTCTGAGAAGCCCCTCCACCAGTCTCTAGCTGATGGAGGCTGGGGGCCATGTGGGTAAGCAGGCCACGAGCCACAAAGGGGTGGTGTGTCCAGGAAGTGGCTGTAAGATGGTGAGAACAATGGACTGAAGGTTAGACTGCCAAGGCTTGGCAGTCCTGGATAGGAGCTCTGCCCCCTTTAGTCAGTCCAGAACCTGAAAAGGCAGTGTTGATATGGACAAGGGGAAATTGGGAATTTTTTTTAAAAATTTTTTTGTTTTTTGGTTTTTTTGTTGTTGTTTGTTTTTTTTTTCCGAGACAGAGTTTCTCTGTGTAGCCCTGGCTGTCCTGGAACTCACTCTGTAGACCAGGCTGGCCTCGAACTCAGAAATCCTCCTACTTCTGCCCCCCAATTGCTGGGATTAAAGGCATGCGCCACCACTGCCTGGCCGGAAATTAGGAATTAAACATCAAGAACTATCTGGTACCCATCCCACATCACTTTGCTCGGCAGAAGTATGACTTACATGAGATTATTGCCAAAGGACTGGCCCAAGAGAAGACAGGAGAGAAAAGAATTCATACATAGACATTCATCACCATCGACCCTGGTTATAACCAGTATGTGATGTGCATGGTGGTGGCCTTCCCCTCCTCCACCTGCATGCAGATCCTTAGGGCTTCTCCAAAGAGCCCTAAACTCTGTGGTGTAACTCCACACCTGTAGCTGGGAACACAGACTCCTGCCCTAAATCCTCCATATTGCCTGCCTGCTGTGAAACTGGCAGAGCATAGCCCACGTACGTCTTGAGCTCAGACATACAAGCCTGGCCCTGAACACAGGGCATGAGGCCCTTCGGTGGCCATGCAGATCCTTTTCTGAAAGCACTCCTCATGCTGCGACTGTATGGATGGACCTCTGTGGACAGCTTAAGGACAGGCAGCCTAGGCCAACAGGATGCCCTCCCTGTGAACAGAGCAATGTTGACAAGGGTGCAAGTGGGTGAGTTCCAGGCCTTCTCTGGCTGGGACCAGATCCTTAGCAGCCACACTGCTAGAGTGCAGCCTGACATCTGAGCTCCAAAAGGGTGAAAAATACCAAGAGGAAGGGTGGGATGACAGCAGCCAACAGGGGATCAGATGGCTCCTGGCCGCAGTGGGCAGGCTGAGGCTGCTGTGGGGCCAGGCCAAGGTCGGCTGTCTGTTTTCCTGCCCGGAGGGCCCCTCGCCTGCCTGTATGGATGCCTGGAAACCATTCTGGGCATCTGGAAGGCAGGAGTTCTGGTTTAGGACACCTCAGAAAATCCCACCGGGGTACAGTATATGCTTTTAGGGTCAAGAGTTAAGGGCTCTCAAACTTTAAGATCACAGACCTGGAGATGATCCTCGATTCCTATGAACTCCCAGAGAGTGCTAGACCACTGGACCATTTTGTCTTACTCTCCCAAAGTGCAAAGTAGATCTCATCCAAGGGCAAAGTACCAGCTCAGAGTGAAGCAGGGACTCAGGCTGGGTGTGCCAAGGGCATTTGGCAGGACCGACACCACTGAGGGGGTGGTTTTATGGAGGGCACTGCTTTGGCCAGACTTCCTGGCAGGATGCCAGTCAACTGGCCACTCCTAACTTGAGCAGGGCTCTTTTACCACTTAGGAGGCTTTCACTTCAGGCTTCGGTTTGCTCTAAGTACAGCAAACCATGTCCTGGTGCATAGGAGAGACAATCTGTTCTGTCTCTAGCATGGCAAGGGGCAGGAAGACCAGAGATCTCCCCAACAAGCCCCAAGTAACAGCAACCAGAAGAAGTGGAGCCCCATTGAATCTACACCATGGACTTCCTCCACAGATACTCACAGGGACAGAATCCCTCTTATCTCTAATGCTGATGTGATGGGCAGAGCTGAGGCCTATCTCAAGCGGACCACATATGTGGTTTTTGGTTATGAAGGCCAACCAACAAGTAAAAAGGATCACACAGAAATATCTTTCAGATGCCCAGGGAACGGCTGAGTTGTCCATTCAGTGAGGTAACTTCCACCAAATTAAAGCTGAATTGGGGATTTGTCTACCAAGGAATCAACCATTTGGTCAGCTTGGCCACTCTGCACCACGCCAGCCCAGGGACAGGCAGCAAGTGGGAAAGCCTCCATGACTGGGTGACTGGCTAGCAGTGCTGACACCCACAGAAGGCAGAGCATGTTCATGAAGCTTGAGAACTTCTATACCCTTTCAGTACCTTCACCTCACTGGCAGTGAGCAGAGAATATAAGGGGATGGGTGGGCCTTGAACAGGCCACCTTTGGGCCTAAGAGTTGCACCACAAACTCTGTCCATTGATGATGCTGTCACCATCCTGCTCGTAGGGTTGAGGACCTTGCTAGAGAAAGACATCTGGGCTACAAACAAACTGTAATGAGGTACAATAATACAGGCCTCAGACTGGATTTTTCCTGGTTCAAACAATTCCAATTTCCAATTCCTCCAAAATACCTGCATTTTCCCAAGGACAGAGCACAGAGGGCCTCCAGGGGCTAAATACGTCTACCCAGCTTTCCCAGAGAGAGCTGTTCAGAGAACAAGGAAAGCAGCGTTTCTCACCTGTGGTGCCCACCTCGAGCCCAGCACCATAGGCTGACACCAGAGCAGGATTCCCTGCTTGGCCAGGCTCTCCAACACGCACTTTGAAAGGACTCCCGACCACGTGGCTCCCATTAAACTTGACATCAATCGTGTGGATGCCATTCTCATGGGGGATGAAGCGAACCGCATACTTATCTAGAAGGAGAAGATGTACAAGGTAAATACGGATGCTAAGCAGTCTGGAGTTAAGCGGGGACACAGCATCGAAAGCAACCTGAGCTGGCCAGCGCTGAATCATTTAAAGACGCCATTCTGCTTGGAGCTTGGCAGCTAACACATGGATCTGAAGGCCAGACAGCTTTACTTGAATCTCCCTAATCAGCCCTTTGGGGAACATTCTGACTCTCCAGTTCTGTTATATACCCAGGCTCCTGCCTTACAATCCACCCTTTATGAAAAAGTTTACTTCTCACCACGTTTCCCTGTTTGTCTACTTGAAGGGAAAAATACAGTTCCAACTGGCATGAAGGCTCTGTAATTAAGCCCAAGGCAAGCAACTGTCAGCAAGTGAAAACAGTCAGCCTTCTCTGTTTTGGGTCACATCATGTGTCAAGGTCATCTGTCAACAGATGCCTGCCTAGACTGGCCTTGCATGGCTTACTATGTGGCCTCTGCACCAGTTAGTCCCTGACTCCTTGAGGACCCAAGCCCATCAAAGATCTACCCAAGCCCTCTTTTGTTTCTCTGGTACTCTCCATAGAGGAAGGTTCTGGACAGTAGTAGCCAGCTACTCTTATCTTTTGGCACTGTACTTCCCCTAGCGTTTCCCAGCTGGGTGCCTACCCCCTCCCTTAAAGGCAAAATGTTTCAGGGGAAGTGAACCCCACCCCAGTGTCCAGATTCAGTCTCTTACAGGATGAGGAAACTTCTTTCCCCAAGGTAAATTTATTTCTTTAGCCACAGCAAGTGACTCAGGAATGGGCATGGGTCCCAGCTCACTGGGTTGGGAGGAGAGGTGCACTAGGAGACTTATAGATTTCTTGCCTCTCAAGACTTCTGAAAATGAAGCAGCAGGTGGCCCTGGAGCCATCTTGCCATCAAGAAGGTAAGAAGTCTTGAAATGAAGAAAGAGGAAGGGCACCCTGGGGCTGGTGTCACATGATGGGAAATGCTTGTGAGCCTGAGGCAGGAAGGTCTTGAGTAGAAAGTTACCTGGCTTATGGATTCCAGGCCAGCCTGGGTTACACACAGAGAGTCTGTCTCAAGAAACGAAGCAACGCAGAGCAAAACAACAAAGTCTTTGGGGCCTTGGAGAATTCCCACCAGTGACTGAATCAAACCACTGTTCAACTCTACCATTGACCCCAAAGAAGGCACTTATATAAATTACTGGACCTCATTATTACATGTCCACTTGAGTGGGCAGTCTATAATCACAACCAGTAACACCCCAATTATGACATGCCAGGAATGATCTGGGACTTCAGAGGCTGCCTGGACCAAGGACAAACTTCACTTAATGGCATGGATAGCTAATAAACACCACCACCTGGCTATCTGGGAGACACTCCAATTAAGAAAGAGACCCTGCTCAACCCTTGTGTAGCCTCCGGGCAGATATCCTAATTGAGCTAACTGTATGGGCACCTTCCTACTCATCCACCCAGATACAGTTTTGTGCGTGCGTGTGCTTGCACATGTGTAGCCTGGAGGCCAGAGGCCGACACTGGGTATCTTTTTCAATGACTCCCACTTCACTTTTTGAGGCAGGTTCTCCCACTCACTCTGGAGCTCCCTGATGTATTTAGACTGGCTGGCTAGCTAGCAAGCCTCCGGTCCCTCCTCATACCCATTGGGATCACAGTTAGGTGCCTGGCTAGGTCAAATTCAGGTCCTTGTATTTTTACTTTACTGACTGAACCATCTTTCCTAGCCCTAACATGTTGCCTTTCAGAATTCACTCTCAACCCTAGGGCCAAGTGGCTACCAAGCGCTAAGGCTCTATACTTTTGGGGCTGCTGTTTGACTCTGCTTTCCCAAGGGCAGCAGAGCACTCTGCCAGCCAGATGCTCTACCTCATTCTCTATGATATGGCCTGATGTTAGCCAAGATGCCATCAAGGCACCCATCTTCCATGTGTCTCTTCTGTCCAATGAGAGAAACATACATAGCTGTTCACACATGCTCTAGACCAGTGGCTTTCAACCTTCCTAATACTGCAATCCTTTAGTATAGTTCCTCATGTTGTGGTGACCTCCACCCCAAACATAAAGTTATTTTTGTTGCTACTTTATAATGGTACCGTTATGAATTGTAACATGAATGGCTGGGTTTTCCCGATAGTCCTAGGCAATCTCTATGAAAGGGACATTTAAACCGCACAGGGGCCATGACCTCTAGATTAAGAATTGCTGCTCTACATTTCCACCCTCAGTGGATGCAGGTGAGCACACAGCCAATGCCCAATGGCAGCAGGTGTCATCCAAGACCACACGGAAAGAAGCTCTCCTGACCTTGCTAAAGTACAAAGCACCCCCTCACCCACTTTCCCATACCACCGTCTGCTTCTTAGTTTTCTTACGGGATCACTGAGGGCTGTCTCCTTTGCCGGTTTTTAGCCTCATTCAGACTAGTTTTAGCCAGCTGATTTTTTTTTTTTTATTTGTTTGTCTTTATTGTTGTTTTGCTTTTGAGACAGTCTTGCTTTGTAGCCCAAGTTGGACTTGAACTTGAAGTCCTCCTGTTTCAGTTTCTCAAATGCTAGATTATAGATATGTACCAATCCGAGTAGTGTTCTGAAGGGTATATTCACGAGCTTTAGCTTCCTGCCAAATCCCTAACATATAATAAATATTCACTGACAGAATGGCCTCTCTAAAGGTGATTGACATTCAGAGTCCCATAAATCTGAGGTATTAAGCCCTAGAGTCCTAGATTCTCTTGGAGGAAGGTAAGATCAAAATATCCTTCCTCATGTCACAAAGTCAACAATATAATAAAGCTGTAAGGTTTTATTAAAATACGATAAAAAATTGTGATTAATGTCCTGTAAAAGGAATCTGATAAAAGTCACAGAAAATAAAGCACGTGTTGTTTAGAGAAACCGAAGAGACGGGTAGTGCTGTCACGTAAGGAGTGTCTGTGTTCTCGGCAAACGTGTCTACCCAATTTTATAAACGACGTCTGGCAGTAGTGAAAAGAACTTGACTCTCGGGCAGAGTGGTGGCTGAAGAGTCCTACCCAGGAGGCACACTCTCCAGTGCTGCCAGAAGCACTGGTGTGGAGACCCAGCTGCCAGCCAGGCTGCTTACCTGGCTCCAGTTCAGACACGTGGCATTCCTCCACGGCTCCTGAGGGGCTATGCACCTTTGCATCAATCTTCCCTTTCGCACCATTCAGCCTTATAGCAAAGGATGCTGGCTGGTTAACTTTTAATCCTGATTCCTGAGAATTCAATAAATCAGACAGGTTATGGCATCCTGTGTCCTGCTCACCAGCACACACTGCCCCAAGGGAGGCTCCAGGCTGGAATTCTCATGCAACAGGCTTGAATATTCCCATCTATAATACCTGATTAACAGGGCAGCCTTTGCTTCCACACTTCTACCAGTAAACAGAAACATACACTGCACCCTTATGTTCAAACACTCAGGGTGGTAGAGGTGCTTTGGGCATGGGAGACTTGAGATACTCCAAATAAGAGAATATCCCAAACAAGATCTGCACAGGCCCAAAACTCAGGTTGTCCCAGCTAAATTGCTCGCCATCGTCATCATCATCACATCACCACCACCACCACCACCACCACTAACACCACCACCATCATCAGATTCCTTTTTAGGAGGAGTCTGAGTGCAGAGTTCATGACATGAGCTGAATTTTATGTCATTGCTTTTGTTGTTAATGTTTTTTAAATGAAGCACAGGAATGGGCAGCACTTTTGATAAAATGCAGAGCATCGCATGCAAAGTAGGTTGAACTTTGCTTAATTACTTTTTATAAGTAGTAAAACTTCGTTGTTAAATCTGAATCTCAATTTCCTTGCTTGCATAATGGACAAACTACCTGACCCTAAGAGACCGGTTATGAAAAATACATGAAATGATGCTCAAGACTCAGCCCAGGACCCGGCCCATCTACAAAGAAGACTCCAAAAATGTCAGCGCATTGCTAAGTATGAATATGTATTTAGAAGTCACCTCTGCAATTCTGAGAAGTGTAGCCCTTGCCTTCCCTGGCTCAGCCTCACTCCCAGCGTGTCTTAGAAAGTACACATTCTTGGAGGGAGGAGCTCAGGCAGTAGGTACTCAGAACTAAGCAACTCTTTTGATTATGAATGGCCCACACTATTCAGGAAAGTAAGGTTTTACGGTGCCCCAGTTTTGGCTTAAACTTGCCAGGACAGCCTTCCTCAGATGCAGCAGGGCTTGCAGGCAAAGGAGCTATCCAGGAATGTGTTTAAAATGCAGATTTTGACAATGGTTCTAGAAATGCTTACCAGGACTGCATCTCTACAGCAGGCCCTAACAACACGCACGTTCCCTGGGTTAGTCCTGAGCCACAGATGGAAACGGACCAATTTAAAGCACTTTAAATTGCTTAACAAAAATTCAGCTTCTCTAGCAGCATCTTAATTGGGCAGCCACATGTAGCTAGTGACTATTAAACCACACTGTGAAGATGAGGTGAACGCAGCAAGTTCTATGGACACTGCTGCCTGGAGGTTACAGCTTGGGGAGGGAGGCCATAATACAAACCTAAGGACTCTTTAATTTCCAGAGAACCTCCACTTTGTCCCCTCCCCCACAAAACGCCAGCCAGCTCCACTTTTCCTATGAAGCCTCAAAACCCAGATAAAACAAAACACGCTTCTCACAGTCAACCCAGCACCAGATGTTGTTCAGGCCTCCGCTGAGGCTCTGATAAATAATTTACATATCCCTCAGCGTGGAGCGAGTTCATACTTACAGAAACACTTATGAGCAAACCATGACAGGAGGACTCAGCAGAAGGGCTGGAGAGGAACAATCACTTCTGTTACCTGAGTCTGTTGCCGCTAAATCCTCAAGAGGGAGATAAATACTTCTGAAGATCCGAAAAGAGATCTTCAAGATGCAGGAAGGCGGCTCTCTGCCCTCAACAAATGCTGCATTTATCTCCCTCTATAGGTTTTAGTTAAGTCGGCCACAAAAAAAAAAACTCCTGTTAAGAAGCCTTTAAATGAAACACAAGAAAAACATCTACACCACGGCAGTGACCAGTTAGGACTTCTGGGGCGCTCCCATTGAGGCCTCAACAATCGCAGTCTGGGATTTTGCTGTGCTAACTAACTAACGTCTGGGTCTCTAACTAGCAGCAGTCCATTCTCTCGGCAGAAGACGGAATCTCAATGTAAGTCAAAAGTGTGCGGCTACTTGCTGTATTATCCATTGCAAATGCCAGATTGGATTCTAACCCAAGTACTTTTAAGAACTAGGATAGCTAAAGGCTACTTAGAAACTCCATTAACTGGAAACTGGTTTTGGGTATTTGGGCATTATTACAAATATTACAATATTGTAAAATATGCTTCTCCTAATTCAAACAAGTTCAGTGTCCCAAGCTGATGCATCCCCAATGGCTCTCAGTGTGACTCTTATGCTCATGTAACTGTGTGAGTGTGTGTGTATATATATGTGTGTGTGTGTGTGTGTGTGTGTGTGCGCGCGCACACACATGCACCGAGTGATGCTAAAGCCAAGTAAGAACACAATCTCAGGGGAACAGGTTTTTGGGGACGGAGCCCTCACTTTTGCTAATTCATACTAGATGGTTCCTGGCTAGTATGAATCACTCTGGACCATCTTTAAAATTAGATCAAGAGAAGCTGCCCATTAGGGTATTGCAAAGATTTACTGAAGTGACACTGATAAATTCTCAAGATAGTCCCCTGTACACTTATCATAAACAAATCACCCTAAAAAAATGCAGTTAGCTTTAGGGGAAGTCAACAATCATTATAGATACAAATCACTAGACTGTCAGCACTGTCTACTCTGTTTTGAAGTCTGCCCTGCTCCCTCAACCAATGATTGACAGGCTTCCTTCGTTTCTCTTGAATAAATATTTAAAAGCAAACTTGTCCCTCAGTGGTAAGATATATTGCTTATCAAGTCTGTTTGTGCTTGCCCTGAGAGCATAAAGGAGGTGACTCTGCCATAGGACTGCTACGCCATGAATGGCAGCACCTGGGTGCCAACTCTCAACAGGACTTGGTACCCAGGACAGGATTAATGTGGCCTCAGGAGTCCAGGAGTCTCACTGGTCGGCCTGTGGCCAAGGAGATGGATGCTTCCTTGTGCCTCACCTGAAGGCTCAGAACAGTGAGGCAGCGAGCGTCGTCTGAGGGCGCGATGACGGGCACCAGGTAAGGACTGTCAGGGATGTGTTCATCGTTGAACTTGATAGACACCTCGTAGTTACCTGTTGGGATAGGAAAGCCCCACCATTTCAGAGAGTTCAGAAAGGTATTTCCATAGCAGCCACTGGCTTAAGCTGGGCTCAAATGTCTTCAGAGACTAGTAGTGCTTAATTTAAGGCCACAGTTGATTGACTGGCTAACCCAGACGGTAGGATTTTATTAGTTAAGTAAGGACAGGAATTCTTAACCTGGGTTCACAGAATCCAAGAGTCCCAGGGGCTTGAATAGGAAAAGCAGTTGCATCTATATTTTTACTAATCTCCAAGGAAAAGGATTAGAAATATCAACTAGCCATCAAAGTACGTGAGAAGCACCTGCACCTTGCACTGCCAATACTATACATTACATATCAAGGGATTTATTTCATTTTAAGCATTGTAGCTATCTGGACATCATCATGTACACTTATCAGTACTTTGAAATTAAGACCATCAATGTATTTTCTTTTCTTTTTTTTGTTTTTTTGTTTTTTTGAAACAGGGTTTCTCTGTATAGCCCTGGCTGTCCTGGAACTCACTCTGTAGACCAGGCTGGCTTTGAACTCAGAAATCCGCCTGCCTCTGCCTCCCAAGTGCTGGGATTAAAGGTGTGCGCCACCACTGTCTGGCTCATCAATGTACTTTTGTCAAACGTTATCATAATTTAATATACTAGTAAAGTCACATATACTTTACTGCTATGTATTTGACAACTATACTTTAATATAGTTTCATTTAAGACAAGGTTCACTTTGTAGCCCAGGTCAGCCTGGACCTCACACTGTGTGGCTCATACTTTGGCAGTCAGTCTCCTAGGCGGCATAGAATACTATATCTGCATCTACAGTTGAATTTTAATAAAATTGATTTCTTTTATGATTTGATGTGCTTTATATTGTGTATGCCAAAAAAGTATTTTGAGGACAGGTTGTTATCAGATATCAAAAGGTCTCAGGGACACAAAAGGTGACAAATCTCTGCTCTAGATTTTCAGGTGCTGAGAGCAGCTAAACCAGCACTGGGTCACTCGCAGGGGGTGTCTGGATGGTCAGTGGACAGAATGCAGCATTTGAAAGCAAGCAAGCAGAGACCATCAGTAAAAGACAAGAGATGATGAGAACAAAGATCTTCATCTCTTGGAGGCCTACAGCTCTCCCATATGCCCCTACACGCAAATGTCTGTGTATCTGACCTAAGCTGATGAGTTTCTGATCCTGGCAACCAAACCATCTCCAAACAAGGAAAACATCCTCAGTCAACCTTGAGTACATACCAGGCTCTTGGGCAATATAAGACACACCGCATGACCCATTTTTATGGTCATCGAATGTGATCTCGGCCTTACTAGGGCCCTCAACAGCAATGGACAGGCCGCCAGCACCTGCTTCCCTGGTCCAGATGCTGAACTCGGCTGAGAGCAAAGAAACACCTGGTTAGTGAGAGAGCCCAAGAGCCCCGGCCCCTCTTCCAGCTCAAGCCAGCAGTGTAGGTCCAGCCCTTGCCAGAGCTTTCCTTTTGCCCTAGCCCCAAGCAGAACCCAGGCAAAGGCCATCATTGTGGTTTCTGAAGCACCGCCAATGATCATGAAGTTCCTGTGGATTCCAGCACCAGGAACACACCCAAAACCAAACCGGAAAAGGATGAGTGTGCTCAGATTCCCCCACATCTCTTCCAACACGCAGCAGCCACCACAGGAGGGAACCCCTCAAATCAGTTTTGCAGCATTCTAGTGAGCTGCACGGAACACTGCTTCAAGAATCCACAGGAAACAGTTACTGCTCTCTTCTTATGAGACTTAATGCTCACTAATGTTAAGACTAGCAAAACCTGTCTAAGCCTGCTTGGCTTTGTGTAGGTGAGTGACTCCCAATGTTACTTAGCTTTAAAAGCTTTGAATAAGGAATGTCCCTTACAGCCACCCACTGGAAGTTGTCTGTTTAGAGCAATGGGTACAGTGTACACTTACTTGTATCCAGTTAAAACTTGGCCCAAATTCTTACCTGGGATGCCTGCTTCTCCCCTCTCCAGGCCAGGGCCTCCTGCCCGGACCTTGTGGGCACCCCCTTCACCAAGGGGTCCCACGGTGAACTGGAAGGGGCTTCCTGTTACATGCTGTCCACGGTACTTTACGCTGACTGTGTGAACGCCCATCTCCTGGGGCACAAATCTGACACAGTGAGAGTTCTTTCCCACAGACACAATTTCTGCCTCAGTGACATGGCCAGAGGGGCTGGTGACATGGGCAGACATGTCACTGCTGTTGATCTCTGAGGGTAAAAGGTTGGGAGAAGAGAGTTAGGGCAAAGGCCTGAGGCCATGCAGGGCACACAGGACAAGCTGAGAATGGTGCGGCAGGTACAGCCCAGGGGCGTGAGGTGCTTGGACTCCCCTTGGGGCTAGAGGCCTGCCTTCCTGTGACCAAGCACGAAGGGGGGCACTGACACTTCCTTTCCCACTGAGCTATATCAACAGCTTTCCTGGCTGGAGCCTAGTTATCTGCACGTAGGCATCATACCAGGACCAATATTGGCAGCTACGGCATGTAATGAAAGCCATGTGTTTCTACCTGTATCTCTCTTACATTTCTATTAGCTTATGTACCATGTACGTATGTACGCATGTGTGTCTGTGAGCAAGTGTGCTACGGGCATGCATGTGGAGGTCAGAAGACAGCTTGCATGAGTTCTCTCCAGCCAACACGTGGGCCCTAGGCATCAAACCTATGCCACCAAGCTTAGTAGCAGGACCCTTAGCTGCTGTGCCATCTCACTGTCCCCAAGAGCCTTCACCTCTTATTGTCAAGCTTTGCTGCTTCTTTCAGGCAACAAGGTCAAAGGCATTAGGATACAAAAGTGAACACATGCCAATTTCAACGGCAAACGGGGAAACCATGCGTGGGCAAAGCTTTCAGCAAGGGTCAAGAGGGCACACTCTCAGAAAAGCAGTGCCTTGGGTTACAAGCACCAGGAAGTAAATTATGTCTATGAGACAAGCTGCTCACGTCACACACACAACTGTGCCTGCAACTGGCATGGAGGAGACAAGCTAGTGGCACTGGGTGTTGTCATCCCTTAGAGCCCCAAGAAAACTGCACCGTGCAGCAATTCATGATCCTGTATCCTATGGACAGAGAAAGGAAGAGAGGTTGAGGAGCAGTCATGCCAAATTCCTCAGGCAAACTCTACCCCACAGACTGGTTCTTGGAGAGCTACAGGGGAGGCAACCGAGACTCAGTGTGGTAAGGGGAGCTCTCATGATGACTTAGTGCCCTGAGAAGGGTCCCCGAAACCTTTGTTTTCTCCTCTCACCACGTGAGCATACAAGTTAGCCACCTGCAACCCAGAAGACGGTCTACTCATGATATTCCAGTTTGACTCAGCCTCTAGAGCCTGGAGGAGGGAGTGTAGACTAGCTGTTACGATGCTACTTTGGGGCTAAGATAACCCAAGAGGCTCAGGTGCCAGGAACTGATACGGTCTCCTCATCTAACAGATGAGAGGGGATCCCGTGGATCATGGGGGAGAGCATCTCCTGCAGACTCCTTTGCTATCAAGTCACTGAAAAGAATGACCAAGAGCCAGAAGAGGCCTCAGACAGGACAGATGTCCACATGCACAGATACTGGAGTTCCTCACACAAGAGCAGGCAGAGAGAGGAAAGAAAACTGCAAAATAAGAAGTGGAAAGCAAAGTCCACATCACAAGTTAATCCTAGAAATAAGACTACAATGGAGATACCACATCTTCCCAGGAGAAAGAACGACTGAGCACCTCCTGTTGGTAGATGATGGGGAGCAACAAGAGCCAGTCCATTTCTGGAGGAAGGTTTACCAAAGCATGGTCATGTCCAAATTCATTGGCCAGTATCCCCTGTCCTGGCCAGCCATCTTCTTCCACCTTCAAGCACGTGAACTTTGTACTGTCACATCCAGTGAACAGTTTTTAAAAAGTGACCTTGACTGTAGTAATTAGATGTTACCTACATTTATACTTGACAACAATGGTGGTGTACTTGCACAGGAACCCACCGACTCCAGCTAAGGGGGATAAACGGAATGTGCAGGGTTGGGAAAGAGCTCCTTCCTCTTAAGATCAGATATGTGTATCTTTTGCATCTGTATAAGCTTTCATGTGTGTGTGAGTGTGTGCATATGTGTAGGCCAGAGGACAGCCTCAGGTCCTGTTCCTTAGAAGCCATCCACCTTGTTTTTGAAGAGTGTCTCTCACCGGCCTGATTATCAGTGACTGGCTGGACAGTGAGGCCTAGGACCTCTTGTCTCTGCCTCCCCAGTGCTGGGATTACGTGTAGGCATCATCACATGTATATCATCATTTCTTTCAAATATACGTTCTGGAGATGGAACTCAAAGCCTCATACTTGTGTGGCAAAGACTTTACCAACGTAGCTGTCTCACCCCCTTACACTCCTCTTTCTCTGCAGAGTTTGTGTAACTCCTACAGGCCCTGCCAGTGTGCGGGCAGAGGAGTCTTGAAGCTTTCACTGACACAGCGATTCTCTGTGCACAAAGACTCCCAGCAACACTTCAGACAGGCTGCTCACAGTGCATGAAGCCTCTGTAAAAAACGACTCGTCCTTAAGCGGCTCAATGGCCCCACCCGCTTTGCAGCAGCTCTAGTCCTTCCATTAAGGACAGGAGAGATGAACCAAAAGGCTGCTGCTAGGTCTCCCCACCTAAATACTTCTAGACACTGGTATCAGCGGGCCATGTTCCTACTGACAGTATTTTCATTGGGAAGGAGTAAATATAAAAGCAGAGCTATGTTTCCCCTCGGCAATGCAAACAAGACTGTCTTCATTAGGAAGAAAAAGGTAAGAGGGTAAGCATATTTTTCCTAAGTGAAGCCTCGGATAAAAACAAAAAGCTCGGGCTGGTGAGATGGCTCAGTGGTTAAGAGCACCGACTGCTCTTCCAGAGGTCCTGAGTTCAAATCCCAGCAACTACATGGTGGCTCACAACCATCCAGAATGAGATCTGATGCCTCTTCTGCTGTGTCCGAGCACGCTGTGTTTACATATAATAATAAATAAATCTTTAAAAAAACAAAACAAAAAACCCAAACCAAAACAAAACAAAAAGCTCATTGTGGTGTCCCTAGCCTACAGCCCTAGCACTGCCAAGGCTGAGGCAGGAGAATCACAAGTTTGAGGTCACTCTGTGCTACATATTGAGACCCCTCCCACCCCCTTTTTAAGTAAGTAAGAAAAAGCATAAAATGGAAATGTCCCCAGGGGGGACAGCATGCTTTAGGTCATGCCTGCACTTGGTCCCGAGGGTCAGGCTGCTGCCCTGTCCCATCAGCTCCACACTCACCTGGGATCTTCAGGTTCAGGTCACAGATACTGCCAACCGTGGCCACAGACGGAGCCCGGCTGGTCCGGGTGATGCTCTCTTTGACTCTTCCCTCACCACTGATCTTCACAGTGAATGGGCTTCCTGGGAGAGTGAGAGGAGCCCCGTGAGCAGCCTTGACACCGAGGCACAGAAGGCACACAGCCAAAGCCCAAGCACCGCAGAGGGAGGGCAGAGGGGTCTCATACCAGGCACATGCTCATCAGCAAATTTGGTGGAGACGATATAGACCCCAGGCACAGTGGGGAAGTAGGACACCTTACAAGTGCCGTCCTCCAGGTCCTCTGTCTGAATATCCACCTTGCTGGGTCCTTCTACTGCCAGGGATATGCCACCATAGCCTGCAACACAGTATCCAGCTTGGGGAGCTTGTGGCAAAGGAGGAAGTTAAATGCTCTGAGAAGTTCTACGGCAGGATAACCTGCCAACCATGGCTTCTACCAGACAATTCCTTCCTTGAAGATATCTATCAATGTCCCATTTGAACATGTGTCCTGTCAAACTGTATGCCCCTCAATAAATGCCTGGACTGCCTTAAGGGGTTATCTGAATTTTCAAACAGCAGACCTGAAGGTTCAACAGCATGAAATCCCAGTGGTGAGCTTTGAGTGGGGGCAGAAATCTTTCCAGTCTCTGTCCTGGGATTATAACTTTGTCTAGAGCTCACCAATGTGGCTGCCATTGCCAGTCAAGAAGACAGAAGAGGAAGGCACTGGGATGTGGTATGGCTTGAGAGAGTCCAACCTAGCTCAAAGCATCTCAAAGAGCAATGTGGGGGTGCTGTGCTTTATTTTGCCCAAAGCACTGTTCAACTGTCCCAACATGTTCTGCTCAGGAGACCCTGGGAGCTGAGAACACAGAGGTTCTCAACGATGTCATGAACACACATAGCAGAGATCTGTAAGATCTTGTGGATCGGGGTTTGGATCTTGGAAACTGATGGGATGGTAATGCCCATGTGTCTCAGGCTTTCCTCTATAAAGCAAAGTCCTACTCTTGTGATTTAGGTAGAAGCAAGCGCTCACATGTCAGAGGCTGAAGGATGCTTGGAGGTAAATGAGTTGGCAGTATGAAAAATGAACCCGTTGCCACAAGCTCTGGGTGTTTCCCATGGAACCACCATACAGACCTGCATCTCGCGTATCCACGATGAAGTCTGACATCTCAAAAGTCCGGCCTTCTGACAGGCCTCGGCCATAGACTTTGGCGCGGCGTGCATCACCAATTTCAGACTGGACCACCATAATGGACACAGGGCTGTTGGCCACGTGGTTGCCGTTCTTCTTGATGCTGACTAGATGTTCACCCACCTCTCGGGGGATGAAGGAAATGCCTGGACCAGAGCACAGGTGGAGGTTTATTAAGGGGAGGTGAAGAAAGGATGAAGGACAAGTGGGGGAAGGAGAATGGATGTGATAGATAATGTGCTCATGATCAACTTGACACTGTCTAAAATAATCTAGGAGAAAGACCCTCTGCATGTCTGTGATGGGTGGCCTTTCTAGATTAGGTTAACTGAGGTGGGAAGAGCCAACCTTGATGTTGGGCTCACTCCATGGGCTGGGGTTCTAGACTGCATCTAGACTGCAAGATTAAGTTAAGCTGAGCACCAGCGTTCATCTGTCTTGCTCTCTGTCACATAATACTTTCCATCATGATGGGTTGCATCACTGAACTGTGAGTCAAAATGTACCTCTCCGTTCTTAAGCTGCATTTGCAGGGTAGCTTGCCACAGCAGTGAGAAAAGTGACTAATACAGCATACTCTCAAAATTGGAAATATTACTGTCTTATGTTGCAACAATCCAACATCCACAGATGTTAACCCTGATGGGCAAGCATACGTGTGATACAGGTTTAATGTGGCATCCTCCAACGAACCACCCACTTTCTAAGGAGTCTCTGCTCCCCATCCCACATGACACCATGCTGGCAGCCCAAAGCTCACCAATGTGGTTGTTGGGTAGCCTTTTTAGCAGGCAGGGCTCATCACGTCCAGATGGGGCCTTGATACTGGCCGTCAGTGTGCTGAGGTCGGTCTCACTGATGTCCAGAAGGAAGTCAGCAGCTGAGCCCAGCTTCACTTGGGAGCAGCGTCTGCTATCATCTGAGAAAAAGCAACAGAGCTCCTGTTACACGTGCTGTCTGGAGAGCACAGTCTACATGGCACTTGGAGATGTGATGCCAAGAATCTATTATTCACAGTTGTATGATAATCGTGTGCCTCTGACAATGAGTATATATAACGACCATTGTAGGAGGACGATGGGTAGTTATGACTGGTTCAGAGGGAGACAAGGAGCTGTAAGGAACCTGAGCTACAAATCCTTGTGAACAGACTTTTAAAGGAATCTTTGACATACAGAAGAACTAAACTAAATATCTCTCTGTATATAACTCAATTCAAAATGGATCAAAGACCTCAAAGAGAGACCGAGAACTTGAAAACTGTAGGAAAAACCCTTAAAAAGGGGGTGGGGGGTGCTGGTGAGATGGCTCAGCAGGTAAGAGCACCGACTTCCAAAGGTCCTGAGTTCAAATCCTAGCAACCACATGGTGGCTCACAACCACCCGTGATGAGATCTGATGCTCTCTTCTGGTGTGTCTAAAGACAACTACAGTGTACTTATGCATAATAATAAATAAATTTTTG
>JADRCD010207764.1:0-24056 GCA_019843815.1 Montemys delectorum | reverse complement strand
TGAGAATGTAGCCCAGCAGCAGAGTGCATTCCCAGCTTGCCAAAGGCCTAGACTCCATCGCTAGCACAAGAGACAGTTGTGTGAAACTGCCTTAGTGTTTGTGCTGTGGATTTTAATTTTGTTCTTGGCCTTAGTGTGATTACATATGTTTTACCAAAAGAACTCATAACTATCTGAAATGTAAATTAAGTAACACACAAGAATGTTTTTATATTTAAAATAATAAACTTTGGAGCCAGAGAGAAGATTCAGTAATTCTCGGCACCTCACAATGCTTTATAACTCCAGTGCTAAGGGATCTGCTGCCCTCTCCTGGCCTCTGTAAGGCACTGCACACATGGAGTACAGCTGTGCAGGCCATTCAGCAACATACATAAAATTCAAATACTAATAATAGGGCCAGAGAGATGGCTCAGTGGGCAGGCGCACTTGTTGCTCTTGCAGAGGATCTAGGTTCAGTTCCCAGCACTCCTATGGTTCACAAGCATCTGAAACCATAGGTCCAGGGGGTTCCAGGCCCACGTCTGGCTTCCAAGGGCACCAAGCTTATGTGGTACATATACGTACATACATGCAGGCAAATCACTCACACAAAAAATCAAAACGAATAAATGTGATAAAATGTTAAAGAATAATAGAACATTTAATAGCATTGTACGAAAAAGCATAGAGAATGAAAACTACCAGTTCCAGAAAGAAACTGAAGGAAAAATATATCAGTTGCTGCCGTGCTTGCTAAAGAATTCACACCCACCAATACTTTCCAACTTAGCACGGAAATTTACAGCTATGGAAATATATTTCCTTATATTGGAATTCACTCTCACCAAGCTGTCCCACCAGTGATCAATCCAACTTATCTGGTCTTATTATCCAATAGAATAGGCTGTCAAAATCTATACTTCCAAAACAAATCCCCATTTCAGGTAAAAGTAGATCATTAGGCCTTCCTAAATAGTGAAAATATGAATGTTTCATGCTGAGTTTTCAAAAGAAAGCTATCTTGGTGTACTTTCTTCTCTCTCTGTCTCTATCTCCTCTCTTTTGGTTGTTGCAGAGAGAGAAAGAGCGCATATCCTTGGAAATAATTTTAAATGGATCAATAATGGCACACAGTAGGCATTTGGTTCGTGTCAAAACTTTCAAGGACTCTGTTTTGTCTTTCTACCAAATGGTTTCTGGTGATTGGACTCAAATTATCAGGCTTAGAAAAACCCGCTTTGCTAAGGCACCTCACTGGACCAAAGCATTTTGTTTTTTAAAAAAGAGATTCATTTGTGTCTCACTCAGGGTTATAGGATATAAAAACTCTGTTGAATCAATCTGCCAATCAACAAGGACCTATGGAATTTCCATTATCCCTTTACCCCTGTTTATGGTTCTGTTATATGGGTATAAATTATGGTTGCACAATATATACATATGTGTATGTTCCTGTGAAGAGATTATAATTTAGTTAATTGAAGGCGTGTCTTAAATGATGTTTCATTAAATCATGAAATTTTGAAAAAGAACTTAAGAAAACTGTAAATTATAAATACAATAGAAGAAAAGGAAGCAAGTGATAGGCGACTGTGTCCTTGAGTAAAATGTAAAGTGAAGGGTGGATTTAAATCAGCAGTCAGGAGACGATTTCACAGAGAGGCTCTGAGCAAAATGTGTTCTCATGAGCAAGAGAAAACCATAGGAACAGTCAGTGAGGTTCTTAGTGCTGACCCTATGGGGACTGAGGCTTTGCTTTGGGAGTAATGTGAGACAGAGGGCGGGATTCCCCAAGAACCAAGGCAGAAGAATCCAGACTGTCCACAGAAGGCTAGCAGCCAACCACAGACTCTGAAGCTGGCGTGCCATGGGAACTATCATTCATTTCACACAGGTTCATGATTTCCTTAGTGATTGGTCCCCGTATGCAGTCAGTGAAAGGATGCTGTGGAAAGCTGACCTCCACACAAGGGAAGCTCCTTAGTGACCCGGTTACAAACATGGCGCTGGAGGCCTCATTGGCTCCTTTCTTTCCTCCTTTTGCCTCTTTCCCCACCTTATTCTGTGGAAACTGCCCTTGGATGAGGTTGGCCATACTTCTGCTGCAAATCTTCTATAATTCAGCAAGTGTTGACACACTTAATCTCTTTTAATGTGGCAAGTAATGAGGTCAATTAGCTGGAAAACCTCAAAGCAAAGAGAGCCGACAACTCTTATCATTCACCAACGTTTCCCTCGGCGGCCGTTACTCCTGCATTAAAGACCTCCTGTAACCCCAAGGGTCAGTCCACTCCTCACTGAAACTGACCAAGTGCGCTTTCTCCTTAAGCATATTTACTTAACAAAACATCAATAGCTAATTAATTGGGCTGAGACCTTAATTTGCATACTTACAAGCAACATTTAAAAGAAAATCATTAAAAGAGAAAACTCTTGACATTCTAGAATGGCCTACAAAGACATCCCCCAAAGGTCAATTAGTTTACAACTGGTTATCTAAATATTTAATAGCACCTGAACATGATATTGAATGGGCTCTAGTTTGTAAAAAGAATACCTTTTTGCATACCACACCAAGCATAATGTTGCCTGGGGATGGTGATCAGTCCAACTTAAAGACAACATGAGGTCTTTGCTACAGTCAGAAGCTACCGATGGTTCATCATCTCAATGCTTGCCTGGTCCCCAGATGGTGGCCCCATTTTAGGAAGTTGTAGAGGCTTCGGGGGTTGGATGGAGATAAAGGAAGCAACCTGGGATCAGGCTCTTGGGGTTTATGATAGCCTTAGCTACTTCCTGTCTTGTTTTCTGCTTCCTGGTTAGCCATGAAATAAGCAACTAGCCTTGACATACATGTCCACTGCCATGATATCTCCCCAAGTATCCAGAGCCACAGACCATCGGTCACATCCTCTAAAGCTGAGACACATTTGTCCTTATGTCCACATCTTGTCACAGTAGTGGGAACATAACTCAGACATTCTCCAGAGAATAACAGTGGCATTCCAGTGTTGCCTTCTGTGCTCTTCCTGGGCTCCTTTCTTGCTGAGCTCCATTGTTGATTGTTCCAGAGCTTAGTCTTGGTTTCTTCTTCTTCCTCCTCCTCCTCCTCTTCCTCCTCCTCCTCCTCTTCCTCCTCCTCCTCCTCCTCCTCCTCTTCCTCCTCCTTCTCTTCCTCCTCCTCCTCCTCCTCCTCCTCCTCCTCCTCCTCCTCCTCCTCCTCCTCCTCCTTCTTTTGTTTTTTTGAGACAGGGTTTCTCTGTGTAGCCCTGGCTGTCCTAGCACTCACTCTGTAGACCAGGCTGGCCTCAAACTCTGAAATCTGCCTGCCTCTGCCTCCCAAGTGCTGAGATCCAAGGCTTTTTTTTTTTTGTTTTCTTGTTTTGTTTTGTTTTTTGTTTTTGTTCTCATATAATACCTTTACTTTAAGAAACAAAACATCTTTGTTGTTGTTTTTGAGACAGGGGTCTCTGTGTAACAGAGACCTGACTGTCCTGGACTGGCTTTGAGGACCAGGCTGGCCTCAGACTCACAGAGATCCACCTTCCTCTGCCTCCTGAATGCTGGGATTAAAGGCGTGTGACACCATCCCTGGCCAAGAAATGTCTTACGTCAAAAAGCCCCAGTAGGAATATCTTTAACTCGGATTCCTCCCTTGAACTTCAGTTTCGTATGCCCTCCTGGCTCGGACATTATGCTATGAATGTCTAATGGGTACCAACTTAATGTGGCCTGAGCAGAACGTCTTATAATTTCCTTAAGTAGAAACCGAGACTCCCACAGCCTTCCATATCTCAACAACTAGTAACTCCGGCCTTCTAAAGAGCTCTGATTTAAAAAAAAAAAAAATCAATATAAACCATGGCTCTTTCCCTTCCCACACCTCTGACTAAACAGCGGGAATCATACTGGTTTTGCTTTCATTTTATTCCCTCATGTCAAGACAGGATCTCTCGCTGAGCCTGAGACAGAAATGGTTTTCCAGCTGAGTTGGCTAATGCTGGAGCCTTGGCAATCTTTCTGTCTCCACTACCTAGCACCTGGGTCACGGGAGCACACACAGGACTCTTCATGTGCATGCTGGGGACCAGAACTCAGGCTTGGTTGTGCAGTCAGTGTTCTTAACTGCTGAGCCACGTCCCCAGTCTCTGAGTATACTTTAAAAGAAACCTTCTTCAGTGACTTAAATGAAAATATAACTAAGTAATTAAGAGAGGGAAATGGTAACAGTAAGGAAAAACAAAACAAAACAAAAAAAACAACTGCCTCTATTATGGAGCGGGTGGCTGTCTCCAGACTCCAGCCAGGCGCTCTTTAAAAACCTCCTCAGGTCGGCCTCCCCTAGAGTATTCTCATTTCGTAGAGATGAACCTTTAAAGTTGTCTCCATCACTCTTTCTTATTATTCTCTGCTGGATGCTTCCTTTGCTCTGGCCACTTGGCTAGTTCCAACAACCATACCCCAAAGCCCAGCAAAGATAACTCAAGATCCTTACCTCTCTCAGTTCTACCAAGTGGAGCATTCCTTTAATCCCAGCACTTGGAAGGCAGAGGCATGCGGATGTCTGAGATCAACACCAGCCTGTTTTTAAAAAGTGAGTTCCAGGATAGCCAGGATTACACAGGTAAACCCTGTCTCAGAAAAACAAACCAAACCAAACAAAAAACCCCAACAACAACAACAACAACAACAACAACAACAAAATATTTGCTGCAGACCTGCTCATAGCTTCAAGTCCTAGGTTCAAAGTCACCTTGTCAATCAATCTTCAGTTAACGTGTGTGTATGTGTGTGCATGTATGTGTGTATGTGTGTGTTGTATGTGTGAATGAGTACATGCATGCGTGTAGAGGACAGAGGACATCTTTCAAGGGTTGGTCCTTGCTTCCCACTTTGTTGAGGCATGTCTTCTGTTAGTGCTGTTGCACTGAACACTGAAGCTAGCTGGCCTACCATCTGTTTCACTGCAGGAGTACTGGAATTAGATGGTCTGCCCACATTTGGCCTTCTATGTGAATTCCAAGGATCCAAACCCGGGGCATTCAGACTTGATGAGTGTCTTAGTTTGTGTTTCTACTGCTATGACCAAAACAGCTTGGGAAGGAAAGGATTGATTTGAGCTTACACTTCCACATAACAATCCACCACTGAGGGAAGTCAGGGTAGGAAATCAGGGCAGGAACCTGGAGGCAGGAGCTGAAGCGGAGGCCATGGAGGAACGCTTCTTTCTGGCTTGTTCCTCATGGGGTGCTCAGCCTGCTTTCTTATAGCATCCCGGACCACCAGCCTAGGGATGGCACCACCCACAATAGGCTGGGCCCTCCCACATCAACCGCTAGTTAAGAATATGACCTCCAGGCTTGCTTACAGCCTGATCTTACGGAGGTGATTTCTCAACTGAGGCTCCCTCCTCTCTGATGACTCTAGCCTATGTCAAGTTGTCATAAAACTAGCCAGTACAAGGAACAACCACTTTTACCAACCAAGCCATCCTCCTGTCCTGTGACTAACTTTAAAAAAAAAATCATAGCGCTCACTGTGTTCATTAGCTTTTCTTGTCACAATGAGAGAATGTCTGATATAAACAAGAGAGAGCAAGATCTCTTTTGGCTGTGTCTTCAGAAGTCTCAGTCCACACAACCTGGCTCGATAGACTTCATGGTGGTGGGCGTGTGTGTGAGAGGGAGTTGTTCATTTTACAGTAGATGGAAAGCAAAGGAAAGGAATGGGAAAGGGCCAGGGAGCAGGGAGCTCAGGACTGGCTCCCAGTGGCCACTTCTTGAAGCTCCTCCCGACAGCCTTCGGTTCTCAGCATCTGCCAAAGTAGGGCCACCCTCTGGTGACCCAGGGTTCAGTGGTAAGCCTATGGGGGACATTTTATATTCAAACTATAATGCGCACCCTTTCCCAAGTGCTCTTTAGCTTTTCTCCAGCTTTTTAAAAAAGTCACTTCCCATTCTAATTGATTTTTTTTTTTTATGAGGAGTTCTCATTACTTAACTTAGGCTGGCTTCTAACTCCTGTGTCTCATACAATTCAGCTTCTGTCTGAGGTTCCATAACTAACAACTGGTGAATCTAAGGTCAGAAAACTGATTCTTTTCTAATATCTAAGTCATGACAACATTTATTACAAACTTCTTTTGATAAAGACTAAATCTCGAGGCCAGTCTGGTCTATAGCGTGAGTTCCAGGACAGCCAGGGCTACACAGAGAAACCCTGTCTCGAAAAAAACAAAACAAAACAAAAACAAAAACAAAAAAAGACTAAATCTAATGAATGGGTTTAAATCCCTTGCAGTGTTTAACACATTCTAGGGCAGGATGAGGGCTACCTACATGCTTTTTCATTGCTTAAGGTAACACGATAACTTTATTCTTTGGTTCTGGCTCATCTGGGTAGTCACGGCAGTAAAGATTATTCCTAAGAGTTGGCAAACCATAAGGTAACATCATGGCTGAGGGCAAGCTTAGTAGATAGATGCTTGCCCGGCCTGTCCTGAGTTCCATTCTCTGCACTGCATGAACTGGGCATGCTGGTGCACCCTGCAACCCCAACACTCAGGAGGCAAAGGCAGGAAAGTCAGAAGTTCAAGGTCATTCTCAGCTAAATAGTTCAAGGCCAGCCTGGGATGCGTGAGACTCTGGAAGAAGTGGGGAGAGGAGGGGAGGGGAGGGAGAAGAAATCCCACATCTAGGTCTTGTTAGCCATAGTCATTTAAATACTTTTTAAAAGATACAAAAGTTACTATAATGGGTCTGTGGTTCCCACAGATGCTGTATTTACCCTTTGTCCTTATAAAAGAAAGACACCAGATTCATCTTCCAGGAGTTCTGCAAGATTAATGAATAAAAAGCTCCATAACTTATTTTCTTCTGAACCAGAAAATAAATCATCTGACTGTAAGATCTTGTTTGTCTTTCTGAATTTGTGATTCTACTTCTGTACTTGAAACCCTTCTCCTCCTGCATTTGAAGTATCAGAGAAATTTGACCTTAAACTGACTTTTCCAGAAGTTTGAAACCTTGTGCTTGAGCTGCATGTAGACAGGGTCTGCACTCCCAGATACCTGGGAGCCTGGGCTTGTAACGGTAGCTGGAGTCCAGAAATGTAGGGTCAGCCTGAGCAATATAGTGAGGCCCTGCCTCAAGACAAACCAGACAGAAACCTATTTGCCTTAGCACACTGTTACTCACCCCTACCATTTTGTAGGTTTAACGAAATCTAGGAAATAGATGATCTCTATGTTCAAGGATCTTAGGTTTGTAACTGGGTTATAGAAGAATTCAGCAGATTCTGTAGAACACCCTTTTATCTTGTTTATTTGCTCACTCTCAGTTAGCTCTTAGCTTCTCCAAATCCCAGAAAACCTTATTCTCCCAAGACCACTATGAAGAAACGCCAGATGTCAGGGGCTCTGATCAGACCTAGCTCGCAGGTAAAGCACCCGCCTTGAGTGTGCAGCGCCCTGGATTTGATCCCCTGAAGCCCTCCACTCCCTCACCTCCAATTTTTTCCCTGGAACCAGACTTCATCCCTTTGACTCTGCCTGTGCAGCCTTTGGTGGTGCAGTTGCCCATTAAGGCGGGGACGTGCTCGCAGTCAGGCTCCGGACAAGGCTTTTCTTCCCAGCTGCTTCAGTGAGATGGTTCTACTTGAATCCAGGGTACCTCCCATCTTCTCCTCACTACTGCCTTCTTCATTTTCTCTGTAGAGAGCATCTGGTGAAACATGGATGCTCTATGATGCAGGTGCCCAGGTTCTGCGGACACGTGTCTGGAGGCAAGGCCGAGAAAATGGTCGTGACTGCCCAGGTTGCTGGAGTAAACTGTTACTTTTCTGGCACCAATACACTAAGGCAGGAGTCCAAACTCGTGGATGGGCAGCCAGCCATGCCAGCAGATGGGCACAGGGAAGGCAGCCAGGGAAGCATGTGTGTGCATCCAGCATAGGTGTTCAGAACAGGAGTTCCAGCTGGGAGTATCAGAGCCTGACTCCAGCTTAGGCTAACGGCCTGTCAGCTTCTGCCTCGTCTCCTATCGATGGAATGGGGTTCCATGGAATCAGTAGATTTCAACAGAATCTTAAGTTTATCTTTTCGTAAAATTGTCTGAGTAGAAACGTGTAGGAAGTTCTGTGTTGCTCTCTGACTATTAAATTTAGCCTTGCTTAAAGAGACAGAACGGAGTCCTTTGGCAGCTTAGCATTGTTTCTCATTTCTTATTAAAACCCTTAGGTGTATTCAACTTTCTATTTTAATGTCACTTCATTTATTTTATTTTAAAAGACAAGGTCTCACTACAGTCCTGGCTATCTTCGTTGTGTAGACCAGGCTGGCCTCAAAGTCACAGAGATCCACCTGCCTCTGACTCCCAAGTACTGGGATGTGTGTGTCATCACACTGCGCCTCAGGGTTTCTCAGTGGAACCAGCCCTGGCTGTCCTGGACTTGCTTTGTAGACCAGGCTGGCCTCAAACTCACAGAGATCTTCCCGCTTTTGCTTCCCTAGTGAAGTGGGAAATTCTAGTTCCTTTGGAAAGTCGGTTGTGTCAAATGATGTTTTGCTGGGTCACAAAGGTGAAAGGAAGTCTTGCTAAAGCAGACACATGAAAGAATGTTTTCCTGCAGGTAAAGGGATGTTTTGATATAGCAAACACGTAAAAGGATGTATATAATTTTAAGTTTTTCAAATCCTATTTTTTTTTTGTTTGTTTGTTTTGTTTTTTGAGACAGGGTTTCTCTGTATAGCCCTGCTATCCTGGAACTCACTCTGTAGACCAGGCTGGCTTCGAACTCAGAAATCTGCCCGCCTCTGCCTCCCAAGTGCTGGGATTAAAGGCATGCGCCACCACCGCCCGGCTCAAATTCTACTTTTAATCATGTTTCTTAAATGCTTTAACCTCCCTTCTAGTCCACCACTCATCAGAGGTAGTAGAAAAGAAAGGATATGGGGGTTGGAAGGGTGGTGTGGAGGTGCTTAGAAAGGTTCTTTGGAGCAACTCCCATCTGCATTGTTAGGGAAACCAGCAGTTCATTTCACAGGTCAGGAGGCAGCAGCAGCTCCATCCACTCACAAACACTTCACGGATACTCCAGCAGTCCAGTTTGGTAGTGTCGGGATAGAAGCATGACCTTGCAGGAACATCCTGGCCTCAGCCAAACCAGCACGAGGCAGCAGGAGGGACCAGGACCACGAGGGATGCCAAGAGAAGTTTGTTGCCACACAGTGAAGATCAGAGAAGATTGGAGACCGAGAAGCTTTGCAAAGCCAGCTACGAAAGCAAGCCTCCATCACTGCCTGTTAAGTCCTATTTATATTCCCTCCGAATATCATGTGCTGTCCACAGATCTGGCCTCAGCACGTGAGTCTGTCTTAGCTGACATCACTCTGCCAATCAGCCTGAGTGTATGGAAACAGCAAGAAGCTGCCAGCACATTGCCAGAAGTGTTTTGGTGCATTCCTCTCTATGAAGTCCCGACATATGGAGCTCAGTTACTTAATGTAAGGCAGACCAATACATGCGTGTTGTTAGCAAAGAATCCTTCATCACATGTTCTTTCAGGTGCTTGCACATCCTTTCTCCTGTGTCTGCTTCAGCAAAATATTCCTTCACATGTTTGCTCCAACACAACTGACTTTCCAGAGAACCCTTAAGCTTCCACTTCAGACACATGATGAAGGAATACAAATATGACCCCATAGACAGTGGGAGTGAGAGCATTGGTTTGGTTAGCTCTGCCTTGCTATTCTTCACCAATGACATGCATGTATTGGCTCCCCTTGCACTTGTGGTAACATTGCCACAAAGAACGGTTTGTGAGGTTCCTGTGACTTCTTGCCACCTCTGTGGCCTCAGGCTAATTGGTGAGCCTGGTAGTTTCTTCAGGATTGAACTACAGCTGCTGGTCCATGCCTGCTGTCTGCCTGCCTAGAGGACTGGTCTGCAGTTGCTGGTTCATGTGTGGTGTCTGCCTGCCTAGAGCACTGGTCTACAGCTGCTGAGTCATGCTTGGTGTCTGCCTGCCTAGAGGCCTGGTCTGCAGCTGCTGAGTCATGCTTGGTGTCTGCCTGCCTAGAGGACTGGTCTGCAGCTGCTGGTTCATGTGTGGTGTCTGCCTGCCTAGAGGACTGGTCTGCAGCTGCTGAGTCATGCTTGGTGTCTGCCTGCCTAGAGCACTGGTCTGCAGCTGCTGAGTCGTATTTGGTGTTTGCTACAGGACTGAGCTGCTGCCAAAGAAGATTGAGCTCGCCCCAAAGAACTATTTATTGCTAAACAGGTCCACCAAATCCCCCAAATCCTAATAACGCTCTCTTCCGCTACCTCTGTTGGGTGGTGGGCAAAAGGAAAGGTTGGTTGAACATTTATTAAAATAGGCTGCAAAAAATTTATGCCTACACCCTAGTGCTGGGATTAAAGGCATGCACCACCACCGCCAGGCTTTTTTTTTTTTTCTTTTTTTTTTTTTTGTCACTTCTATTCTTAAGGAGCAGATGAATTAAAGTAGATTCAATCTCCAATTCATAGTAAATAACCCAGGAAGGTTCTCCACTGGTTGCTTTACAGTTTCCCTTCAAAATTAACCTGCAGATCACCCAGATGGCTTCACTGCCAAATGCGCTTGCTGTATGTCTTAGAGTTTTATTGCTCTGAAGAGACATCATGACCATGATAACTCTTACAAAGAACATTACTTAATTGGGGCTGGCTTACACTTTCAGAGATTTAGTCTACTATCGTTATGGTGGGAAGCATGGCAGCAAGCAGACAGACACGGTGCTGGAGAAGGAGCTGGGAGTTCTACATCTTGATCCACAGACAGCAGCAGGAGACTGTGTCACAGTGGGTGTAGCTTGAGCATCTATGACCTCAAAGGTCACACCGTCACAGAAACTCTCTGCAGCAGGCAAAATCACACTCTAGCCCCTGCTAGAGCATGAGATGTATCTTAGGCAGCTGCTGTGGACAATCTGAAGCAGCCCATGTCCCCACACCTGGAAATATAATATAATATAATATAATATAATATAATATAATATATTTTTTAAAGAAACCAAAATTCCAAAATTCCTATTGCTGGTAGGAATATAAACTTGATCAGCCACAGTAGAACTCAGTGTGGTGGTTCCTAAATAAATACATAATAACTAAATAAACTAGCATGTGACCCAGGTAGGACCCACCCGGGCATATCTCAAAGCATTAATTCAGCACAGTACAGAAATGCTTGCACGTGGCTTTTCTCTTTCCCCCTTGCAGAGGTAAAGTCTCTCTTGTTTTCTGATACTTTGCATATGCAAAGATAACTGACCCTCAGTCTGGCTAGCTCTTCTGCCTCTGTCTTACAGATGTGAGCCACTGTATCCAGCTTCTTAAACTCCATCCTGGGGATTGAACTCAGGTCTACAGACCTGCATAGTGTAGTGGTTTGAATAGGAATGGCCCCCATAGACTCATGTGCTTGAATGCATAGGCACTATTAGGAGGTGTGGCCTTGTTGGAGAAAGCGTGTCATTGTGGGGATGTGCTTTTCGGTCTCTTATATGCTCAGGCTATGCCCAGTGCGGCACACAGTCTCCATCTGTTGCCTTCAGATCAAGATATAGAACTCTCAGCTCCTTCTCCAGCACCATGTCTGCCTGAACACTGCCATGCTTTCTGCCATGACGACAATGGACTGAACCTCTGAACCTGTAAGCCAGCCCCAATTAAATGTGTCCTTTGTAAGAGTTGCCTTGGTCATGGTGTCTCTTCACAGCAATAAAACCCAAACTGGGACAGCAGGAGGTCCTGGGGTGTAGAAGGTAGAGAACTGGGCTGAGCAATCATGCCTGTGTTGTTTGCTTCCTGTGTGTGGACTACAAGTGCAATGTGAGGAGCTGCTTCAGGCTCCTGCTTCCAGGACTTCCCCACCAGGACGGATTGTGCCTTTAACAATGAACCAGAATAAACTCATTTTCCCCTAAGTTGCTTTTGTCAGGGTATTTTATTACAGCAACAGAAAAAGAAACTAAGACAGCCTCTTTTGTCACAGTTTCCCTTTAGTTTCTTGGTTTCTGCCTGTATGCCCAGTTGTACTTACATTTAAAGTTCAGAGCGAAGAGAAAACACACAGCATTCACCTTTCTGAGTCTGAGTTCCTGAAGTCCCATTTGTTTACCTGGAAATTTCATTTTTCTTTATGGCTGAATAGTACTCCATTGTATATGTACCAAGTTTTCATTATCCACTCATCTTGAAGGACACTTAAGTTGTCCCTGTGTCCTAGCTATTGTGTATGGAGAGGCTGACCAAGTGTCTGTGGAGTAGTCTTGAGTCCTTTCAGCACATGCCAAGGAGTGGTATAGCTGGGTTATACAGTATTTAATTTAATTTTTGCTTTTTGAGTATTCTACACTCTGATTTCCACCAGCTTGCAATCCCACAAATGACATTTCTAACTGCATTCTAAATACCTATCTTTCTACCCACAGAGAAATGTAGCTTTCTCTCCTCATCTAAAACAAAACAAAGCAAAACAACAACAACAACAATGAAACCAGCCTATTTTTGCAGCAGACAGAGACCATTAGAGAATGCCACAACTGGCCCAAATGCAGAGAAAAACTTACCGTAAGATGTCCAGTCCTAACTGATGTGACAAGAACGCAATCCCTACACCTAAAACCCAAGGGACATCAGAGCAGAGGGAGGAGGAAAGACTAAAAAGGCCAGAGGGCTGAAAAGTCTGCAGGGAGATCACCTTAAATATGTGACGGGGAAGCTGCATCCATGAAATCATCAATGTGACTGCCTATGCAAGACCTGAACCATGACAGTATCAGCTCACAGGCCAAGATGGAGGGGAGAAATCTCACAGGGTTCACTTCTATATTAAGAGATATAGACAATTAATGACTAAGAAAGGGACAATCACTCTTTCCCAGGGACGAGCCCTGACTTTGTTATCCAGTATCAAACAATCTGCAGTAAAAATGTTCACATACTAGAAACACTAAATGTACTCATCAAGTTGTATTTATTTGTTTATTCCTATATGTAACAATAACAATTAAACACAAAGAGACTGGGAAGGAACAAGACAGGCTTATTTATTTTTCTATATAAATTTTAGGATTTTTTTTTCTAGTCACATAGAGATTATAACTGGAATTTTGATGGAGATTTCATTGAATCTGTAGATCTTCTTTTGGTAAGATACCCATTTTTATATTAATTGTGGCTCATGGGTGTATGAGGTCTTTCCGTCTTCTAGTATCTTCTTCATATGCTTTCAGAAACTTGTCTCCCCTGATTTCTTCAATGAGAATGACTCGGTGGTCATTCTGGAGTCTTGTTCAGTCTCCAAGCATCTGTGTAGTTTCTCTTGCACTTGTTTCTAGTTTTCTTCCACTATGATCTGATAAGGCATAAGGAATTATTTTGATCTTTGTAGTTTTTATTTGCTTAGACTTACTTTGTAACCTGGACTATAGTGTTTTAGAGAAACCTTCGAAAGAATGTATATTCTGTCTCCACTGAATGGAACATGCTAGCTCCATGTGGATTTCTATAGTGCCTTTTACACCTCTGCTGGTGTGGGTCCCCCTCCCGGTTTTAGTTGGTGACCCTCTCACTGAGCAGCCTGCTTTCATATGCTCTCTTTTCAGTTCACTCAGTGAGAGGAGAACAAACTGTCTTATCCAGTGCTCCACTGCAGTGGGAAACACCATGACCACAGAAAATCTTAGAAAAAGAAAGCATTTAACTGGGGCTTGCTTACAGTTTCAGAGGTTTAGTCTGTCTCCATCATGGAGGAGAGCACGGTGGCCTTGCAGGCAGACATGGAGAAGGAGCTGAGAGTTCTACATCTGGGTCTGCAGGCAGCAGGAAGAAAGAAAGACACTGGGCCTGACTTGGGCTCCTGAAGTCCCAAAGCCCACCTCAGTGACACACTTCCTCTAACAAAGCCACACCTATTCCAACTTGGCCATGCACATCTCTTAATTGTTCTCAAATGCTTAGGCCACTCTCACTGATGACCAGGCATTGGAATCTATGAGTCTATGGGAGCCATTCTTACTCAGCCACTACAGAGACCATTACAATAGTAGCAACAGCAATTGGAACAAAACAAAAATACACTTGAAGTTAGTGAAGGCTCATGCATAGATCACAAACGACAGCAACCCAGTTAAGGGAAAGCTAATGTAGATGTGCTATGGAGTTAAAATTATTCAGGATAAATGTAGAAATAATAAATTAATAAGATAAAAAGAGACAGATAAAGAAGAAAATAGAGAAGAAGCAAGAAGAAATATATTGCAGAAATAGAGGAGGAGTGGAGAAGAGAAAAAGAAAAGAAGAATTTAAGGAAAAAAAAAGAGTTTTCCTGGTAATAAGAAAGTTTGAATACAAATTTAAATAGATATAGAAAGAAGGGTAAAACCGGAGTTTTTTTTTTTTTTTTTTATTAATAATAGCAAAATACTACTAAAAGTAGTATTTTTAAAAGAGTTTTTGTAAAAGGGAGGGGAAGGGGATGTAAAAGAAAAAATAATGGAGGCCTCAGGAGTTGCAGGGGAGTTGCAGGGCACCAGGGACAGGATCCTCTCAGTGACAGAGGTGGATCAGTGACCCGCTCTGCCCCCTCCCTGCAACTAGAGGGCCTGCCTCCAGGGAGTGCTTAACCCAGGAACTCCAGAGAGATCTGCCATTTTCTCTCCAGTGGCTTTCTAAGGCAGGACCAGCTGAGAGGCACAGGCCTCAGGAGTCGCAGGGGAATAGTCAGAGACACCAAGAACATCTAACACCAGAGATCAAGAGAAAGGCAAACGCAAGAATCCTACCAACAGAAACCAAGACTGCTTGGCTTCATCAGAACCTAGTACTCCCACCACAGCAAGTCCTGGATATCCTAAAACACCGGAAAAGCAAGATTTGGATCTAAAATCATATCTCACAATGCTGATAGAGGACTTTAAGAAGGACATGAATAACTCCCTAAAAGAAATACAGGAGAACACAGGAAAGAGGTACAAGCCCTTAAAGAGGAAACAAAAAAATCTCATAAAGAATTACAGGAGATCACAAGTAAACAAGTAGAAGCACTTAAAGAGCAAACTCAAAACTCCCTTAAGGAATTGCAGGAAAACACAAACAAACAGGTGAAGGAATTGAGTAAAATCATCCAGGACCTAAAAATGGAAGTAGAAACAATAAAGAAATCATAAAAAGAGACAACTCTAGAGTTAGAAATCTTAGGAAAGAAGTCAGGAAACATAGATGCAAGCATCACCAACAGAATACAAGAGATAGAAGAGAGAATCTCAGGGGCAGAAGACACCATAGAAAACATTGACAGAACAGTCAAAGAAAATGCAAAATGCAAAAAGACCCTAACCCAAAACATCCAGGAAATCTAGGACACAATGAGAAGACCAAACCTAAGGATAATAGGTAGAGAAGAGAGTGAAGATCTCTAACTTAAAGGGTCAGTAAATATCTTCAACAAAATTATAGAAGAAAACTTCCCTAACCTAAAGAAAGAGATGCCCATGAACATACAAGAAGCCTATAGAACTCCAAATAGTCTGGACCAGAAAAGAAATTCCTCCCGCCACGTAATAGTCAAAATAACAAATGCACAAAACAAAGAAAGAATTTTAAAAGCAGTAAGGGAAAAAGGTCAAGTAACATATAAAGGCAGGCCTATCAGAATTACACCAGACTTCTCACCAGAGACTATGAAAGCTAGAAGATCCTGGGCAGATGTCATACAGATCCTACAAGAACACAAATGCCAGCCCAGGCTATTATATCCAGCAAAACTCTCAATTACCATAGATGGAGAAAACAAGATATTCCATGACAAAACAAAACTTACACACTATCTTTCCACAAATCCAGCCCTACAAAGGATAACAGATGGAAAACATCAACATAAGAAGCAAAACTACACCCTAGATGAAGCAAGAAGGTAATCTTTCAACAAATCCATACAAACCTAATTCTACCTCTTACAACAAAAACAACAGGAATGTGACAATTACTTTTTCTTAATATCTTAATATGAAAATTAATATTACCAACATATCCTAATCGATTGAAATCCAATAATATGAGGAATTAGAAATTTGTTGATTGTCATCCAGTAGTCTCTCTAATTTGATATTTGGAGAAATAGGTCCAATATTGTACAATCCATATACACTTTCTGCTTGTTTGTTTGCGATAGTGTCTTGTTGTGTACCACATAATGGTCTTGAAATCTTGCTTCTCCTATCTCAGCCTCTCTATTAGTAGTATTATTTATTTCATGTCTTTACACTATACTATGGTCTTCAGAACAGCTTACATATTTCAAAAGGATTTATACATCCAAAAGAAACGTAGACAATTAACTTGGGAAGTTGCTTGTAAGAGAACAAGAAAGAGCGAGACTCAATGCTTTGCTTGATATTTGTAACTATTGTATCAAGTTTGAAGAAGAGGACTTTATAAGTTACTCTTTCTTTGAGATGAATGCTTTTCCAAATTATCACAGCTAATGAACCAGATTCTTACTCTCACCCAATGTCCGTGCCACCCTCCAAGCAGAACCATTGTTCATTGAAACAGTTGGTGAATGACTTTATGGATAGCCCATCTTAATACACACACCATTTCTTAAATGAATGTAACCTGTTCTCTGTGGGCTGAGAATAAAGTCATTCACTCAAGTCAAATAGCTTTGACCATAGCAGGAAGTCTGTATCCAAAAATCGTGCCTACAATTCATTTCTTGGTGTAGCAGAACTATCAACTCTCAGCTTAGCTACGATGGAGGTAAAATCCTTTGGTGATGTGAGGGTCATTGAAGTATAGCCTTATTACAATGAAATCCAATGTCTAAAAATTGTTCTTATTTTGGGCTTGTACCACAGTAAGAGCCAAGATTTTAAGCTCTACTAAATAAAAAAAACAAACAAAAAGACTTTATATATTTATGGTCATTTAGGAAAATACTAGTAGTAATGTATTATTTTGAAGTATACAGTTACTATGTTTGGAGTTATTTAAAATTTATAAATTTGAGAAAAATGTATTTTCACTATTGCTGTAGATGAGCATCTACATAAGACTGTTAAATTGATTGTTGTTTTATATCAAACAACTTTTATAATACTTATTTGTATTGTTATAATATTTTATAAATTTTAAGGAATATGACAAAAAAGATATTGTAGGTATTGAAGAGGGGGTCTCTGGGAGGAGTGGGGGTACAAAAGGGAAACAAGAACATGATTTAATTCTATTTACTTAAAATATGTTTTTAAATGTTAACAAATTCAAATTCAAATCATGTAACTTTTCTCATCATAATCCAATAAGTTTAAAAATAAAAAAAATAAAAAGGAAAAATAATGAAATAAAAATTAAAAGATGTAAATAAAATTAAATGTATGCATAAAGTAGAATAAAATATAAAAATATATTTTGGAGATGCTATGAGCACAAAACACTGATAAAAATGTGTCCAAAAAAATTAAAAAATTTTGTTCTTCTTTTATTAGAAGGACAAAAGAAATCCTTAAAAAGCCAAAAGATAGAGGAAGGGAGGAGTGGGGATGGGAGGAAGGAAGAAAAAGATGGAAGAAAGGAAGGAGGGAAGGAAGGAAAGGAGGGAAGGGGAAAAAGGAAGGAAGGAAGAAAAGGAAGGAAGGAAGGAAGGGAGGAAGGGAGGGAGGATTGGAGCAGTCTCTTTAAGGGCTCTTGTAGATGTGTCTTTCCTATGGCTTATGCTGGTTTGGAGCCTGTATTGGACAATTGCCTGGTGTGTGCCAAAGGAGGCTCAACTCTAGTAGCATCCCTTCTCTGAGTACCAGGAGCCTCTGCTGTCTGTGCTTAGCCTCACACTCCTCTTGCCCTCCCAAGAGCTCTGAACTTGGTCCTCCTGCGGTGGCTGGTGTTTTACTGTAGAATGTCTACCAAATGCTTCTGGATGTTAGAAGCAACCACATCACTGCTAGTGATACAGGCAGAGGATTTGCCACTCTGTCCTTTCAAGGCCTCCAGCCTGGTTAATGGCCCCGCCAGAGGGAGGAGTGCAGCAGGGGTGATAAGTGACCTGCTTGGGGTTGAGTCTCTAGTTTTGCTCTGTCTGAGATCAGGCTGGGATTCTCCACTCTGAGGTTATCCTTGCTTGATGAGGTCTGGTCCCGGCTGCCAGGTCTTGGGTTCCCTTTCCCCTGCCTTCAGGGACTGTCTCCTCACCTGCATTTTGAGCTTTTAAGTGTGTGCCCTTCCTACTTCCCATAACTGTCTCCCAAAGCTGTCTCTTACCTTAGGCCAAGGCAGAGTAAACCCAAGCTTCCCGTCTTAGGACCGGTTCCCATTCTCTGGCTTGGTTTTGAGAAACAGGTTCTCTCCCAAGGTTGCAGGAGGCCTCTGCCCTGTGAGTCACACAGAGTGACACACTGGGCCTCCTCTTCACTGCTGACCTGTCCCCTGGGGACCTCATCCCCTCACTGAAACCAACACTTTCTTTGCAGGTTTGTCAGAGCTGTGGGCTGGTCCTGGAGATTGGATTCCTGGTCTCTAGTCACTAGGACTATTCAACTTACCTTACCTTCTGGAAGCTTCTTCGGTTTCCCCTACACACAGTGGGAATACAGTCACTAGAGCTTTCTTGTGTTTAGCTTTCTTCCTTCTCGGATATCCCACCTTTGTGAATTTCTGATGGTCCCCTCTCTCTGTCTCTGTCTCTTGCTCTTTGTCTCTCTCACTGTCTCTGTCTGTCTGCCTGTCTCTGTGTCTGACTCCACCTCTCTCTCTCTCTCTCTCTCTCTCTCTCTCTCTCTCTCTCTCTCTGTCTGTCTCTGGAAAGCAGTCCATGTTTTCTTATTCTGGTTCTCTTTACCAGGTCACATGGAGACAACTTCTTGTCTTTTAACTTTTCACATAGAAGCTTGGAATTATTTTCTTAAGTTCTGTATTGGTCTGTTCATTAATGATTTCTAGGAAATCATCTTCAGCCCTCAGCTAGGTGCAGTAGCCTGCATTTGGGATCCTAGCTACTTACGAGGCTGAGGCAGTAGATACCTTGAGCCCAGAAGCTTAGGACAAGCCTGGGGAACATAGCAGGATCCCATCTTTAAAAAAAAAAAAAAAAAGAATAAAACCAAACCTGTTTTATTGAGTGTTAACCTCTCACTGTGCAGCTTGAGAATTTGCCTCTTGGCTTTCATGCTTAGTTTTGCAATCTTTGAGCACCTCTGCTTCTGAGCTCCTTTTTCATCACAAATACTTCTACTTTTCTTCGTTTGCAAATTAGATTTGCTTTGTTGTTACATTTGCTTAATGCTCTTTCTAGAACCTAAAGCATGCTGTTGAATAGTAGGGATTGTAGTGAATTCCCTTATTGTGTTACTAATCTTGGGAAAATGTTTTTACCTTCTAGCATTGAGGACAATCTTAGCTATAAGTTATTCACAAACATGTTTCCCGTTCTTCTTTGCGGTGCTGGTAATTAAAGCCAGGGTCTTGTGCCTGCAAGGCAAGTGCTGTACCATGGAGGACTCCCATGTAAGTGTGCCCGTTAGCACAATGCGCAGGTCTCTTCTCTTCCTACTTCACTAACTTTGACTCTTCTTTCGAAACTCTTTCTAATTTACAAAAGGGTTTTGTCAAAGGTCTTTTTCTTTTAATTAAGCCAATTGAAACAACTGAGTGTCTCTCTCTCTCTCTCTTTCTCACCCTGTGTCTCTTCCTGTTTGTCTCTCTCTCTCTCTCTGTGTCTGTCTCTCTGTGTGTCTGTCTGTCTGTGTGTCTGTCTCTGTGTGTCTATCTGTCTCTCTGTGTGTCTGTCTCTCTGTGTGTCTGTCTGCCTCTGTCTCTCATGTGTGTGTGTGTGTGTATGTGTGTGTGTGTATGTGTGTGTGTGTTTTCCCTAAATCCCGTGGTGTAATGCATTGATTATCTTGGGTTTGAACCACTTTTGCACCCCTACTTAAATTCACATGCCAGGTATGGTGACACATTCTTGAAATTCCAGCACTCATGAGCCTGAGACAGGAGGATTGAGAATCTGAGGCTTTCCTTAGCCAAGTAGTGAGACCCTAGCCAAAAACAACAACAACAACAACAACAACAACAACAAAGCAATCCATTCAATCAGAGTGTCTATCTCTTACTGTGCTGTTTGGTTTGAACCCCAGTTTGTTGAGGGTTTTTGTTTGAGTACTGGTCTGTAGGTTTCGTCACCTTTACCCTGCCTGGCACCGGCAGGGGAGTGGTGCGGGCCACACAGCATGACTTAGTGTTTCCTTCTCTTCTGTTTTCTCCAAGAGTCTAAAGAGGGTCGGTGCTAATTCTTTAAATATTTGGTTAAAGTAATATGGTTTTAGTTTGAGTTTCCCATTGTTTGATGGAGTTAAGCATTTTCTTAAAGGCTCTTTGGGCATTTTTACATCATCTTTGTCTGTTTGAGTCTTTTGACCATTTTCCAGTTGGTATTGTTTCTTTCCCTTGATTTACAGTAGTTTTTACGTATTCTGGATGCTTCCTTTGTCAGAGTATTGTTAGCCTTTTCTTATTTTGTAATTTCTCTCTCTCAACCCCTCTCCCCGTCTTTCTCCAGGGGCTTGCTTATGACTCCCAGGCTGGCCTTGAATTCCTGATTCTCCCGCATCAGCCAACTATGCAGTGGGGATACAGGCACCCTACCACATAGCTTCTTTTTATTCTCCTAAGTCTGTTTTGATGAACAGACTTTTTGATTTTAATATTGCCCTGGCAAATCTTCCTTTTATGGTCTTGGTGTGGTTACCTGTTTGTATGGTTGGCAAACCATCTTGGCAGTGACAAAAGATTTCCTCCCTTGGCGAGCACTGTTGTTTTATGTGCAAGGCTATCAGGAATTTATTTTTCGTGTAGGGTGTAGGTGTAGGTAGTTTTTTTTTTTCCATGTTTATATCTAACTGATCCAGTATCAATATTTTTCTCATTGCCTGCTGTGTTACCAAATCATAAATCAGATACACACACACATACATACCTGTCCCGCACCAGTCCCCGCCAGCAGGAATGATACGGCACACGCAGGATCCTTCTGCAGTAAAGCTTTAATGCATCTTGAGAGGGAGAGTACAAGCTTCCAGGGGAGAAGACCCAGAGAGGCCAAACCCCAGCCCTTAAATAGGAAACAATAGCCCGCCTAGGACGTGTCACCCAGGGATTGGCTGCAGCCCGTAGGCCGATCTCGCGATCATGAGGAAAGGGAGCAGTAAGAGTGGAAAAACACCTCAGCACATGCGCAGTCCAACCGCCAGCTGGGCGCGGCAGGGGGGGGGGGGGGGGGGGGGGGGGGGGGGGGGGGCCGGCGCCATCTTGTAAGGGTGACTGTTAAGACGGCCCCCCACACATCCCCCCCCCCCCACACACACAGAGTTGTTGCTTTTCTAGTCTGTTCTGAACAGCAAGTTGCCTACCTACACACAAGAATTACATTATTCTCATCACCACAAAGGCCTAGATCCTGACAGTGAATGTCCTCCAACTACATTCTTCAAAATTGTGTTAAATGTATTTATTTTACTTTATGTGTATGAATGTTTTGCCTACACCTATGCGTGTGTACCACATGTATGCCTGGTACCTATAAAGGTCCGAAAAAGGCGCCAGATACTCTGGAACTGGAGTTATGGATGGTTATGAGCTACCATGTGGGTGGTGGGAATCAAACTTGAATCTTCTGCAAGAGCAGGCAGTCCTCTTAACTGTTGCCCAGCCCGTCTTCGCCAAGGTCTCATAAGGTAGAGTTCATCGTTTGCAGGTCTGTGTTAACTTTAGAGTCAGTTCTCTGTTTCTACAGAGAAGAAGAAGAAACTTGCTGGAATTTTAACCGGGAGTGTCTTATTCCAATGGGCTCTAGAAGTTGAAGAAGAAAAAACAAACAAACAAAAGACAAAAACCGGTACCTCTGATATTTGGAGGCATGATCAGAAAAAACAATATTTCTTCAGCAAGCATTTCACTAGTGCTTCATACTTGCCATATGCTTTGTAGGATGCAGTAACTTGGAAGGGGACACAGCGGTGAACAAGGCTGAAGGAGCTGAGTGTGGTGTTCACCTGGGAGGCTGAGGCAGGAAGTTTGGGCGTTCGAGACCAGCCTGAGACACATACCAAGACCCTAGGAGAGAACAGAATTCAAAGAGGAAGATTCACTCTTCTCTGAATTTCACACTGAGGATTTGAGTTGATACAGTCTGTGGGTTCCTATTTAATAATGACAATTTTGCAATGGGTGAGATTCAACACCTGCTGAGGCATTTTATGGTCCTTTGTCAAATGACAGCAGGTAGGTTTTGCTGAGGAAATAGAAGCTAAGAGGCTCCTGGACTGTGAGCTGTGCCACTGAGCATTTTAAAGGCTACTATATTTAATTGACATGACAACCTTATCCAACAAGGAAATAAATATTATACCCATTATTCTTATGAATTAGGAAATCAAGGCTTAACGAGGCTAAGTAATCTGCCCCAGGATCACTCAAGTCAGTGCCGTTAAACACTAGAAGTCAAAAGTACAAATGACAAAAAATGATTCAAACCTGTGATTTCACATCATCGGTTTAAGAAAGTTACCCCACTCTTCTCTCACATGAATATTATTGGCTACTAGAGGTTACTACTAAATAAACATTAAGGAAAAATTCCCTTTGAAAAAGATATTTATTATTTATGTGGATGTGCGGATGTGCACATTAGTCTAGGTGCCCAAGGAAGCCCAAAGATGTCATTAGATATTCTGAACCTGGAGTTACAGAGATTGGAGATGAGGGCCAGGAATTGAACCAGGGTCCTTGGGAAGAACAGTGCATGCTCTTAATAACTGAGCTGTCTCTCCAGACCCCCAAGAAAAACTTGAGCATACATGAGGTATTCTCTCACTACTTACTACTATAGCTGTTTTAAGAGTTCCAGAAGTGATGCCCAGGATCAGAGGATCAGAGGTGAGGAGGACACAACATCTGTCCTAACACTGGGAGTAAGTGGGATCAGCAGGACCCAGGCACCCAGGAACTCTGCCAGCCCAGTGGCACTGGTTGCTTCCTGTCTGTCTGAGCCAGTGTACTGAGCAGACATTGGGTGCAAGTTTTGCAGCCAGTCCCACAACACCCAGAGGAAGCTCCACTCCTAGGGACTCTAACGGGCCCAGGACCACGGGATCCCAGAATCACAGGATCCCAAAGACAGATTGACTCTGAGGAGTTCTGACACAACCAGGATCACAGGAAGGACAGGCCCCAGTCAGATTTAGCCAGGGCAGGTAGCACTAGAGATAACCAGATGGCGGGAGGGGGGGGCGGGGGGGGGAGATGAAGGCGGGAGTGGGGCAAGAGTAAGAACAGAAACCAACATTACTTGACATCATCAGAACCCAATTTTTCCACCATAGCAAGTCCTGGACACACCATCACACTGGAAAAGCAAGATTCAGATCTAAAATCACTTCTCATTTAAGAAACACATAAATAACTCCCTCAAAGAAATACAGGAGAACATAGGTAAACAGCTAGAAGCTCTTAAAGAGGAAACACAAAAATCCCTTAAAGAAATACAGAAAACACAATCAAACAGGTGAAGGAGATGAGCAAAACCATCCAGAATCTAAAAATGGAAAAAGAAACAATAAAGAAATCACAAAGAGGGGGCTGGGGAGATGACTCAGCGGACAAGAGCACTGACTGCTCTTCTGAAAGTCCTGAGTTCAGATCGCAGCAAACACATGGTGGCTCACAACCACCCATACTGAGATCGGATGCCCTCTTCTGGTGTGTCTGAAGACAGCTACAGTGAATTATGCCAGAGCGAGCAGGGCCAGAGCTCAATTTCCAGCAATCACAAGTAGGCTCATGGACATCTGTACAGCTACAGTGTACTCACATACATAAAATAAATAAATCTTTTTTTAAAAATTTCATATCTTTAATAATAGAAATGTTCATCTAATAAAACAATAGATATAAAGAGTATATTTTTTAATTCTTTTTAAAAAACTTTTATTGCATTATGATGAGAAAAGTTACATGATTTCAATTTATCTGAATTTG
>JADRCD010207763.1:17621-46785 GCA_019843815.1 Montemys delectorum | reverse complement strand
AGGAAGGGAGGAAGGGAGGAAGGGAGGAAGGGAGGAAGGGAGGAAGGGAGGAAGGAAGGGAGGAAAGGGAAGGAGGGAGGGAGGAAGAGAGGAAGGGAGGAAGGGAGGAAGGGAGGAAGGAAAGGGAAGGAGGGAGGGAGGAAGGGAGGAAGAAAAGGAAAGGGAAGGAGGGAGGGAGGGAGGGAGGAAGGGAGGAAGGGAGGAAGGGAGGAAGGGAGGAAGGGAGGAAGGAAAGGGAAGGAGGGAGGGAGGAAGGAGGGGTAGGAAGGAAGGAGGAAAGGAAGGAAGGACCGAGTCCCCATTTTCTGATCATGGTGGTTTATACCTTGGGAGGCTGAAGCAGGAAGATCATGACTAGTTCCTGGCTGGCCAGGACTATATAGAGAGACCCTGTCCAAAATGAAACAAACAAAAACCAAGGCAGGTTTAGTAGCACATTCCTGTAATCTCAGCACTAGAGAGACAGAGGCAGGAGGACTGCCACAGTTAGAGACCAGTCTGGTCTACATAGCAGGTTCCTGACTGGCTAAGGTTAAACAGTAAGATTCTGTCTTTAAAAAGCAAAATAAACAAGAACACAAAACTAAGTACTGAAGAGGAAACAAGCAGTTGAGTCCCACACAACATTCAAGCACTGTAGGAAGTTCCAGCACCTATGCTGAATGAATACATCTCGTCTATAAAGTGCTCCATGCTGCAGCACAGGCCAGGAGAGGTCAGGAATAGTGCGAGGAAAGTCTAACCAGCAATCAACATACATCAGCCCGGCAGAGAACCCCAAACCAGATACACACAGCCCGGCAGAGAACCCCAAACCAGATACACACAGCCCAGCAGAGAACCCCAAACCAGATACACACAGCCCAGCAGAGAACCCCAAACCAGATATACATCAGCCCAGCAGAGAACCCCAAACCAGATATACACAGCCCAGCAGAGAACCCCAAACCAGATATACACAGCCCGGCAGAGAACCCCAAACCAGATACACACAGCCCGGCAGAGAACCCCAAACCAGATACACACAGCCCAGCAGAGAACCCCAAACCAGATACACACAGCCCGGCAGAGAACCCCAAACCAGATACACACAGCCCGGCAGAGAACCCCAAACCAGATACACACAGCCCGGCAGAGAACCCCAAACCAGATATACAATAGCCTACTGAAGAGAAACCCAAACTAGAAACATGACAGCCTACTAAAGAGAAACCTAAGTTTCACTTCAACACCTAAGTTTCTTTAGGTGTTGAATGCAGGTTCAGGGTGCCAGACCAGTAGCAGCTACAAATCCAGATTTTGTATAAATCTCTCCCACTTTTGCATTTTGTATTTATGATGTTCTCTTTTTGAAAGCCTAAGCTAGGTGTGTGATAACATAGGCCTGCAGTTCTAAGAACACAAGGATAGTAGGATCAGGTGGTTAAGACCAGCATCATGCTGGACAGTGGTGGCGCACGCCTTTAATCCCAGCACTTGGGAGGGAGAGGCAGGCGGATTTCCGAGTTCAAAGCCAGCCTGGTCTACAGAGTGAGTTCCAGGACAGCCAGGGCTCCACAGAGAAACCTTGTCTCGAAAAACCAAAAAAAAAAAAAAGACCAGCATCATTTCCACAGCAAGGCTGAGGTCAGTTGTACTATGTAAGACCTTGTTTAAAAACCAACTAAAATAAACCCTACTCAGTTCTGACCAAAATAAATATGCAGCATAGATATGGCCCATGATCAGCTGATCTGGCTTGTAACCTCTGCTTGTGTAGACTAAAGTCAAATGAGGTTTTTTTCGAGTTAAAAATTCAGCCTACATTACTCTTACTATCTTATCTGGTATCTTAACATTTTGCTGAAGAGAAATTATTTAAATTAGAAACAGGAGATGGCTGGAGAGATGGCTCAGTGTTTAAGGGCACTAGCAGCTCTTTCTGAAGAGCTAGGTTTGGCTCCCAACACCCCAAGGCAGCTCACAAACTGTCTGTAATTCTATATCCAGGGGATCTGATGCCCTCTTCTGGCCTCTGCAGGCCCCAGACATGCATGCCAACAAAACACCCACACACATAAAATAAAGACACACAAGACAGTGCTACAAAGAATAACACCAACTTTCCTCCCAGACTAAGTACCACTTTGCAGTAAGACTAGGCACATGCTGGCACCGAGGCAGCAGAAGTAAACTATATTAAGAAGTCACACTTTGGGCTGGCAAGATGGGGAAAAAGACCTCCAAGGCCGAAGAACCTAAAGTTCGATCCCTGGGGTCCGCATGGTGGCAGGAGAGAACCAACTCTCACAAGTTGTCCTTGACCTCTCCAAGAGTGCTTTGGCACTCTGCATTCGTGCACACATGCACACAGATGCACGCATGCACACATGGAGGTATGCACGCACACACTCGAGGATGCGTGAGAAACAAGTAAGTATAATTTTAAAAACCAGTCACACCTCTCCAAAGAGTACTCCAATAGGACACAGCATGCTCACCTGTCAAAGCTAGGCACAGCTGCTGGTCTCCGCCGATGTCTACAGGAGTACACTTCTGGCTGAGAGAAAAACACTGCATGCTCTGGGTCTCCAAGTCCCAGAGGCCGATGGTGCAGCTGGTCGTACCTACTGCCCAAGTAAACAGTGCAGTGAATCCCGTCACAGATAGACACGTGAGCTCTGCGGGCTGCTCTTGTTCTCTCAGCTGCATTGTCTTCCACGGCCTTCCTGGATCACTGCTCTTGATGTGCTCCTTCTGAGGAAAAGCACACTGGCCACGTGGGACATCCCCCGGAAGGAAACGGAGGTTTGGCACAGTGGGGGTGTGGTTACCAGATTCCAGGGACTCCAAACGCAAAGCACCCTGGAACCAGGGAGCATAGCAGGAAACCTCTGGTTCCGAGCTCCTCACTGATTCATTCAGTGATGACAGCTGGGCTCTCCAGGACCTGAAAGACAGGGCAGCACTTAGCACCCACTACGGTAAGGGTGACAAGTCACACACAAGCTGGGGTAAGACACTCTTCTAGAAACAAGAGGCAGGAGGGAGGGTCACTCTGCATTGAAGGTGACCTGCTCTACATAGCAAGCTGCAAGCAGCCTAGGACTACATAGTAAGACCTTGTCAACAAACAAACAAATAAACAGTAAAGGAGATCCTAAAAGGGAGTGTTTATACCTATCCACTTGAAAGGCCACCTTGGTCAGTTTCATGCTGTGGACAGAGTTGACCAGGTCGTCCTCATCGATTCCTGGAGGCCCTTCAATAGGAAGGTCTTCCAGTGTTCCTTCACACAGTAAGTGTCCTGGGTGTTGCCTACATTGAAAAAGAATAATAGCCATATCAAAAAAAAATGATCAACAACCCCAAATTTGTATCACAACTACTTCTGGGTTTGTGTATGTATGTATGCTTTTTGTCCCCCCCCCTTTTTTTTAAAAGTTTGTTTTGAAAGTTTTTTTTGAGAGACCATGCAGTGGGTAGGTAGGGAAGTGGGGCAGATCTGGGAGGAGTTGAGAAGGGGAAGGTACATGATCAAAATATATTATATGAAAATTTTTAATAAAAATGAACATGGATACAGAGAAGAACGGCACAAATATTGTATTTTCAAGACAGCAGTCTCTCTAACATCTCTTGCAGAACAATGATAAAGTAAGCATCAAGAATTTGACTCTATGGACCAGAGAGATGGTTTAGTGGTTAAAAGCACAGACTACTCCCAAGAGAACTGGGTTCAGCTCCCAGCAGCCACAGTGCAGCTTGTAACTGTCTATAACTCCCAGCAGCCACAGTGCAGCTTGTAACTGTCTATAACTCCAGTCTCTGCAAGCGCATGGTGCACAAGCATACATGCAGGCAAAACACCCGCACACACAAAATAATAAATAAAACGTTTTTAACAACAACAAAAAGAATCAGACTCTATGGAGCAGTTTGTTTCACAAAGTGAAAGTGCTTTGCAGTCTAGCAGTGTTCACTGTCTAGCACGCTGTGCAGATGTCATGCTGATCAACATAAACTCTAAGCCTTTCAACACCTTACAGAAATAAGTATAACCCACTTTACAGACGCAGACAGTAAAGCTCAAGAGAAACACTGAACCAGGCTAATTTGACCACAAAGCTTGGAGTTTGAATTTTCTTTTTACTTAATGGGGTTGGGGAGGATCCAGGCATTCCACAGAAGGCACGTGGAAAACACATTTCTCGAGCCCAAAGCTAAGCTTTTAATAACTCATTATCCCACAACAAAGAAAGATTTAGGCCAGGATCATGAATGAGCAAAGCAAAGTATGTGTGTGAGTGAGGATGGCCAGTTGTTGGGAATGAGAGTTGTCATATCTGAAAAAGGAAGAGGGCTGTGGTACTAGAGTACAGCACATGAGAAGCAGGGTGGTGGGGGACCAGGCTGGAAAAGCTGGCAGGAGACAGATGGCTGAGAGCCCTGCGGGCTGGTAAGGAAGTTTAACTGTCATCTTTAGGAGAGACAGACAGCTAAAGGAGCTTTTAAGTAGAACTACAACATGACCATACGCAGCATACAGCTGGGGAGAGGGGAGAGCATCTGACCTCCTAGCATAGGCACCTTTACAATGCCACTCTAAGTACTGTGGAGAAGATAGGTTTGGGGTGAAGACAGACAGGAGGAGACTGAGCAGCTCAGAAGACAAAGGGGCAGGGCTTGGGGTGGACACAGGAGAAAATCCGCCCAGCAAGAGGAAGCACTAAGAGCGCATGGCTGCCCCTTGTCCGTTGGGGGTTTCAGACCCAATACTGAAAAGAAGCTGTAGATCAGGGAGACGAAGAGGGAAAGGGCTCTGGGGAAGGGAGGGATGAGGCCTCTTCAAAGACGGGAACCACTAGACATTACAAGGCTCTCCTTCATTTAAAATGCAGGAGGCAAGGTCATTCAAGAAAAGGGAAGAATGGAGAGAAACAAATAGGTTTGAGGAAAAATAGGGTAACATTTTTGTAAGGCTGGGTACGGTGGTATAAACTCACAATCTAGTCCTGGGAGGCAGATGCAGGCAGACCTTGAGTTCGAGGCTAGTCTGGACTATATAGCAAACCTTTGTCTTGGAAAATACCACAGAAGTGGGGTTGGCAAAGAGAAATTTGCAGATTTCTCACAAATGCAAAACTGCTTGGGTGTACGCACTGAGAAGGCAGGACCAGCATTTCACTCAGGGTTGGTATTTTGGCCAGCCAAGTGCGTGCATGGAGCAAGAGCATAGTACCCTTAGAATGCCTGCAAGAAACTGAGTAAAACAATGGATCACAGAGCGCACACCTCAGAGGTGGGAAGTGGGGACAGGCGGAGAGGGAAGCACAGAAGGTCAGAGTTGGAAATCCCAGTGAAGTCAGGGGGGCAGGTAACTGAGTAAGTCAGCTAGAAAGTTTGGAAAGTTGTGTTGCTCCATGTGGTGCCATGATCTGGAGGATGACTTCAGATGCAAAGCCCAGAGTGTGACTATGAGAATGGGCAGCTAGGTTAAAAATGGAAGGAAAAGTCACAATGAAGCCAAAGAACAAGACCCAGCTACTCAGGAGGCTGAGCTGGAAAGATCACTTGAGCCCAGTTCAGGGACCAGACTGAACAACGCAGCAAGGTCCTATCCCAGAATAGAGAAAGACTGAAAAAACAGTCAGGTGAGTTCTCAAAGAGCATTTACAAACTTTACTTAAAGGAAAAAAAAAGAGAGAGAGAGAAACAGGAAATAACTTAAAGGTATACAGTTAAGTACTAAACTGTGACTCAGGAGCAGAAGTACCAACAAAGTTGGAAGAGAAGAAAATCATGAAATAAGACTAGAACAGGCTGAGTAAACGAAGACGGAGGCTCAAAGACTTAAAGCCAAGGCCAGGCAGGCGCCGGTTCTTGTAATCAGGGGGCTGATAGGAGTTTGAGAGCAGCCTGGAAGGCATAGTGAGACCTTGTATTAAACAAACAAAAAAACAAACAAACAAAGTAAATGAGATCACACCATCTCCCCCAGGGGAAATTCATTAATGTCTACTTGTTTCCAGAACAAAGTCAAAACATAAATCCAAAAGCAGCCGTTTAAAACAAGCTGGGGCTTGGAGTCTCTTAGTGGCAGATGGCTGGCTTGGTGACCACAACTGAGGCTCTGGCCTTGATCCCTAGCTCCAAGAGAAAACAATATACCTGGCGGGTATATAAAAATAAATTTACCCGTTTTAATGAACCAAACAACAAGCTATAAAACTCATCAAAAGCATTCACAACCACTCAGGGATTTCCCTTATTTATATCAAGGTGGAACTGAAAGACTAGATGGATTTGAATGACCATTATATATTGTCAGCTCAAAAATGCTGAAAGGCCTATTTCCATATCACCGAATTACATGAGAAGATTACAAACCCAAGAGCAGCAAGCAAGCTAATGGAAAAGCCACACGGGCAAGCGGTCAGGCAGCCACAGGCGCAGTTCCTCAGGGGGAAAACACCGGTGGGAATCCCCAGGAGGAAAAGCTAGCTGAATATATCTTCTTAGACTCCTTTAAGAGGAACAAGAGCCCCAGTGCAGCCAGGCTCCAAGCCACAAACCCAGCAAATCCAACAGCAGGTAAATTCCATTCTCTTCTACTCTTAAATGGGGCAAGAAGTAGGGGTGACATATAAAAAATGAGCCTTTTAAAACTGTACAATCCTGATTATTTGTGACATAACCTGCATATAATAACACATTAAGTCGAAACCAAACCTTTGATATACAAGGCAGCCGTAATCATTTATACACAATCTTGCACAGTAAAAGTCTTACTACAGGAGCCATAATGAGGTCTAACTGCACAGAAGAGAGGCTTTAAAAAAAAAAAAAAAAGCTAATGACTATGTTTTAAACCTTTTTTGGGTCTATTTATCTCAAATGAGAGATTTTAGTCATCTGCCTACCTGAAATACAAATGTAGGTTGAGAGCAACTGCGGTATTGGATGAGCTGACAAGCACCAAAACATCCAAGTCCTGAGACACTTTCAGTGATGTAAAGAAAGAGGTGCTGGCTGGCTCCAGCTGCTCAGAATCTTCTCTGACAAGAGCCAAGTCCACATGTGCTACATGCATGCCATCCACAGTGTCAAAAATATCTGAGTTAGAGTTAAAGAAGTGTCAGTTTATAAATAGACAGGACCCTTCAAATCATAAAGTTGTCTTGATTGTCACCACCTCGCAGGTACAGCAGGAGGGCTGGAAATGAGGGCATTCTCCAATGCGGTGACCAGATGACTAAGAAGCCAGCAGCTTAACAAGCTGATGCACGGTTCTTCCATGCTGCTGCGTACCATCCTATTCCAGATCTCAAGACACTACTATGTCCCAGGGTAAACCCAACTTAACATTACACATTAGCCAATACCCAAATATTGTCTCAACATGCAACCAACATTAAAAGCTGAGGTATTTCATTTTCTTGTAAGCCACCAAAATCTAAGCTACACTTAGAATACAACTAAATTTGGATAATAAATTTTCTTTCTTTCCTTTCTTTCTCTTGCCTTTCTTTTTTCCCTTTTTTCTCTTTTTTCCTTCCTGCCTTTCTAGCTTCCTTTCTTCCTTTCTTTTTTTTTTGAGACAGGTTCTCTGTATAACCCAGATGTCCTGGAACTTCACCTGTAAGCCAGGCTGGCCTCAAATCCACACAGATCTTCCTGCCTCTGCCTCCTGAGCACTGAGATTAAAGGCGTGCCCCACCACTGTGCTTGAATACTAAATTTTCATCAGAAACATCTGACTCATACTCAGCCCCTACAGAGTGACAGCTGAAATGCTAAGAGAAACTGGGCAGGGGATGAACTAAGCGGACTACTTATCTAGCTCAATGAAACCCTGGGTTCAATTCACCAGTACCATATAATCTGTGCATAATGGCTCAAGCCTGTCATCTCAGGGCTTGGGAGGTAAAGGATAAGTCAGGTGTTCAAGGCCATCCTTGGCTAAATACTGAGTACAATTTCTGTCTTGGCTACATTTGACCTGTTTGTTTTTTTTTATTTAAAGTCTGAAAAGTTAAGTTTATTCTAAATTTACTTCAATTCTCTAATAACTAAACAATGTATCAGCTTTCAAACCTAATTAAATAAAATTAAGTTATCCATATACCTAGATAATTTCAAATATTCAGCAGCCTCACACGCATGACATCTACTGGAGTAGACAGGAAAGCTCTAGAATTTCACAACAAAAATCAACTCAATTTAGTATTTTATAACATTTTTGTGCAAAAACTGTATTTAAAAAAGAAAAATTGTTACTTTATGGAAGCTGACTCAGAAGTATTGAGTTAGAGGCTAGCCTTGGCTAAAAACTTGAGTCCTCAGTTACACAGACACTGTTTCAAAAACTGAAAACAGATGGGTGTGGTGACACAGGCCTTTAGTATCAATATTCAAGGTAGAGGCAAGGGAATCTCTGGGAGTTGAGACAGTTTGGTCTACACAGTGAGTTCTAAACTCACAAGGGCTACATGGTAAGTCCCTGCCTCAAAAATAGATAAATATTTAATTAGACAGACAGAGAAATAAATACCAGGCCAGAGATTGCAGCTCAGTGGTAGAACATTTGAATGGCACATATGAGGCCTCTGGTCCAACCTCCAAAACCATAAAGAAAGAAAATATCATCCCTTTACCTCAGAAACAGAGGTCTCAAAACCATGTAAGAAGTCAGTTTTCAAACCTTCAAAATAATTTTGCTGCTAGATACAAAGTATACTATTCTCAGAAACTGTTAATGCAAAACATTCACTAAAATGATGAATTATAGGGATTGGTAATACATATTGGTAATTCTAGTATTTGAGGCCTTAAAAAAAGAAAGAAAAAGATGGACAAAAATAAGTGAGTCATACTCATGTGGAAGAGACATGGGTCGCATTCTAAGCAATGATGCATCTAGCAGGCACTCGAGTACAGTTTGAATAAATAAAGAATACAAATATGGGCAAGACTACTATGATAACAATATTTCTATACATTGAAAAACATAAAGTGATATAGTTGAGCATTTTATGAGATTATTATCCCCTGAAAATTCTTTTTTTTTTTTTTTGAGACAGGGTATCTCTGTGTAGCCTTGGCTGTCCTGGAACTCACTATGTAGACCAGGCTATCCTTGAACTCAGAAATCAGCCTGCCTTTGCCTCCCAAGTGCCCACCGGCCCGGCTGAAAATTGTTACTAAAATCTAATCACTCTCCCTTCACTCCAGTTCCCCCAACTGAGAGTGTAAACGGCTCACCTTTCTACAGTCTCTTCCCCTTACACACTAGTCAACGTTTACAGCCAAGGATACAGATCCAGCCTACTGTACTCAGAACAAAAAGAAATGTCTTGCAGAGGTACGCATCAATGATCGTGTCCGCTGCCTGTGCAGGCAAGGGCAGCGAGAAGCAGTCCAACACTGGAACCCCAGATTCTCTCCCCGGAAACACAATGCGTAGGATGAGACATCTATTGATGAGCAGTAATGACGTGTTGTTGTGAAATGACAGAATTCTCAAAGACTTGAAGGAAATACCTATGAAGCAAAAGGATATTATCTTAATCATCGATCACAATTTCACAGTTGGTAAATGTGACCTTATAAACAGAAAAAAAAAAAAAAACCAAGATAAAACATAAAGAGAAACTGCACTTATTCCAACACAAGGCAGTTACTGTTGGTATCTGTGTGGACATTAGGCATTTTGGGGTAGGCGAAGGTGAATAAAAATGGTGGAGAGTGTCCCAGGGTTCTTTTTATTTAAGGCTCAAATCTCAAAGCAGACCAGAAGGAAGATTCAAGAAAGCCGAGTTACCCATGGGCTCACGTAAAAACAATCAGATTTTTTTTTTCCTTACAGAAAAAGGAGGAGCCTTATAGTCAAGGGTAGAAAGGATGATACTATAGTAAAATTGGAAGTCCAGGGACTTAGATTTCTGTTCCCCCTGCAGCTTCTCAGGCCAAGACGGTCAACAGCTATGCAACCAGTCTAGGTCCCCACTGTCCAATTAAAATGCATGACTCATCAATCCATTAGACAGATATGACTCAATGTGACTAGCAGCTAGAGAAACGTGAATCAATTTAATATGTATTATTTAGATCGTTACATACAAAATATCATTCCAATATTGAATTCATACAAAAATTATTAATGAGCTACTTTACTTTCCTTATACTAAGACTTCAAAACCTGGCATGTAAAACCTGTCTGGGGGGTGCAGCTATTCAAGAGGCAGGAAGATAACTTGGTAACATTCTGTCTTTAAATAAAAACAAGAAAGGCCTGGAGGCTTGGGTATGTAGCTCAGTGACTGAGTGACAGCCTAGCATGCGTGAGGCCATGGGTTCAATCCCCAGTATACTTCTAAAAAAGAAAGACGGATATATGGTTTCTTCCCGTTCCTTCCCCCACTCCACCCCCATCCCTTTTTTTTTTTTCCTTTTTGGTAGTCTTACTATGCATCCTGGGCTAGCATTAAGCTGAGATCCTCTGGCTTCTGCCTCACAAGTGCCACGATTACAGGCGTCTATTGTCCCCTCACTTGCCTGTGACATATATAGCACATTTCTCAGGCACCAAGGGCTTGCCTAACATTTGTGAGGCTCAAGATTTGATTCTCAGCCCTGCAAAAATTAAAGGTACAACTTTATTCACATAACTACACTTCAAGTGCTCAACCACTGGCTAGTGGTTCCAGCATTACGCAGTGTGGCCTGCCCTCTCGATATCCCCTCTGTGAGAACTTCTCATAAGACAGCTTCTCATCGATAGCCGGTCATGGTGGCACACTCCTGAAACCCTAGCACTGCCTCAAGAAGGGAAGACAAAGTCCCAGACTTAAACACGACACTGACTGACACCTTGATCCTCAGTGAGCTTCTGCAGTGTCCTCCCACAACAGCTGTGTAATAAGGCTGCGTCACATCTTCCATCTCTCAAGTCAAACTCATACACGAGCAGTTCATAATCTTCTCTAGCAACAAGCAGTTTGGGCTTGGCTCTTGATGTGCTGTTCTGAGACTCCTCCCATAGGAACCTAAGAGAAAAGTTTAGATTTATTATGTTTCTATACCCACAATCCCACTTACCACAATGGTGGGGACCAAAGGGCAGAATCGCCAGCACCAATTCTACCATTTTCATATGTAAGGGAATGAAAGCCACGTCGCAACTCCCTTCCCTTCCCTTCCCTTCCCTCCCCTCCCCTCCCCTCCCCTTCCCTTCCCTTCCTTCCCCTTCTCTTCCCTTCCTTCCCCTTCTCTTCCCATCTCCTCACTTCTTCCCACTCTGCCCCTCTACACCAAGAGTGGAGGTATGAAGTGAGCACAGAACCAAAAAACTGTTTCCTTCAGCTTTTTAAACTTCTTTTTAAATCTATTTATTCTTTGTAGCCCTGGCTGTCCTGGTACTTGCTATGTAGACCAGACTCAAACTCACAGAGATCCATCTGCCTCTGCCTCCTGAGTTCTGGGATTAAAGACATGTGCCACCATGCCCAGTATTAAATTTCTTCCTTATAAAGTAAATATATTAGTTATTATAATCAATGAAATGGGCTTATAAAACTGGAGATGGCTCAGTGGTTAAGAACATTTCTCACAAATATAGTAACTGCAGTTCCAGGGCATCTGACACCCTCTCCTGGTCTCTGCTGGTACCATGCACATGATGCACACATATACATGCAGGCAAACACGCACAAACAAAAAATAAATGTTTTAAATGAGGTTTGGCTGAATTGAATTATTTCAGATTTAAAAATTAATTATTTATATCTGCTGTCTTTGAATACTCCCGAATGCTATGGTACAGAACAGCCCTCCCTAATAGAACTTCGTGATGACACAAATGTTCTATTTCAGTGCTGCTCAAGATAGCCAACAAACAGTGGGCAGATATGGCTACAAGGCACTTCTACTGGGGGTACTGCAACAAAGAACTGTTGCAGTAAAAATGATCCAGTTTGGCCACATGTGGCTAATGACTATCATACTAGACAGCACAGTCACCAATGTCGGCTAACAAGGACGGAGAGACTAACTATACTACATTACATTTTAAAATAAACCCAAGGGCTGTATCAGTGGCTCAGGAACTAAAGGGCTAGCTCCACAGGCTTGAGAATGGCACTCTGGGTGCTCAGAACACACATAAGAGCGAGTCAGACATGGTGGCCTGTCGGCCTGTAATCCTAGCACTCAGGAATCAGAGACTAAAGATCCCGGGGACAAGCTAGCCATGTAGACCAGTTGAAGACTGTGGGCTCCTGGTTTCAGATAGAGACTCTGACTGCAGAAATGAAGTGGAGGGCCAGCCATGGTTCAGCAGGGAAAGGCACATGCATGTGCCTTGCAACCTGAGTTGCATCCCTGGAGTCCACGTGAAGGTGGATGCAGAGGACCAACCCCACGGTGTTGTTTTCTGACCTCCACAATTTTATGCTGTGTCATGCTTGTGAGCATGTGTGCACACACCCAAACATTAATAATAAATAAAAATTTAAAATGACTGTGGAGAGCAATCTAGGAAGACAGCCAATATTGACACCAGGCCTCCACATGTACACATGCACACATTCACACACATGTAAAAACTAAAATAAAAAGGCCCAAGCCAGGCAGAGCAACCTTGTCTTAGCTACTCAGAAGGTAGAGGAAGGGTCTCTTGAGCCCAGGAATTGGACACCATAAGCAAGACTCTATCACTGGGCTGGAGAGATGGCTTAGCTGTTAAGAGTGCCGATTGCTCTTCCAGAGGTCCTGAGTTCAATTCCCAGCGACCACATGGTGGCTCACAACCATCTGTAATGGGATCTGATGCCCTCTTCTGGTGTGTCTGAAGACAGTGACAGTGTACTCATATTAGTAAATAATTTTTTTAAAAAAGATTATCACTAATACATATGAGTCAGATCTGATGACTCAACAGTAATCCCTTTCTTTAGTGGCTGAGACAAGAAGATTGAGTTTGGGGCCAGCCTAGGCTACAGAGAAATATTATTCCAGCACTGGAGAGGTGGAGGTAAGAGGGCTGGGAGTTCACAGCCATCCTTGGGTCTAGGCCAGCCTGAGCTCCATGAGACCTTATCTCAAGGGGTTAAAAAGATGGGTTAAAATACTTGCTGATTTAGCAAACTAGTCTTGTGTATACAGAGCTGTTGCAGAACTTGGGAGATTCCAAAGTGAGATACCTGTTGGATATATAGTCTCATACAGACTGATCCTAAACTATTTCCCATTATTAAAAAGGTCAACATATACTCAGGGTACTTCTAAACTTTAGGATGTAAACTGTTTTATGAAAAGTAGAGCCGGGCAGTGGTGGCGCATGCCTTTAATCCCAGCACTTGGGAGACAGAGGAAGGAGGACTTCTGAGTTCGAGGCCAGCCTGGTCTACAGAGTGAGTTCCAGGACAGCCAGGGCTACACAGAAAAACCCTGTCTTGAAAAAGAAGGGAAAAGAAAGAAAGAAAGAAAGAAAGAAAGAAAGAAAGAAAGGTGGAAAGCAGTATATTATTGTAACTGTCTCTCTACCTTCTCAATCCATGGGAGCCTCATATCTAAGAAACAGCAGACACGCCAGGTGTGAAGACACAAGCCTGCAATCTCAGCACTAGAAGGGGTAAGACAGGAGGATTGTGAATTGCAAGCCAATCAGGCTATATCTTGAGACTGTGATTCAAACATGGAAAAAGGAGGGCTGGGATACAGTTCAGTGACCTCATAGCACTTGCACAAGAGAGTGGACAAATTTAAAGAGGAGCAGGGGTGGAGGTGGGGGTGGCTGTGTCTGCAAGAAAACATTATTTTAGAGACAAAAAAAAAATGGGTATTTGAAATGATTTAGAATAAGCCGTATCTGGCATTTTAAAACAGGCAGCGCAGGCAGAGGTAGGCGGATCTCTGTAGGTTCCAGGTCAGAGTAGGCTATATTTCCAGTTCTAGAATAGCTAGGGCTACGTAGTGAAGAGGAGGAGGATGTAGAGGAAGACAGACTTTGAACTCCTTTCCGTGACAATCTGTATTGAATTAAGGAAACAGGACCTGTGCTGAGACCATCCGGAGTTTGCAGGGACTATGGGGGTAGTGAGTTGCAACAACAAGGTGAGCATTTCACCTCGGGATGGGAAAGGTTCCGAGAGGAACGGGGCTCGATCCAGAGGAGTTTCCCCAGTGGTCCATTCTCTCCCATCAACCCACGGCGAGAGGAGAGCCCAGAATTCCCCTCCGGAGCAGCTCACATTTCAAGACTCCTCCCACACTCTTCTGCAGCTGTCCCGCAACACTTACTGCCTAAAGGGGCCGTGGAGGCAGCAGCTGCTTCCACCCCTACCGCCCGGCGCCAAGGAAAGCACTTGGAGACTGCCGGCAGCCGTCAGGCTCCCCAGGGCCTCCAGCTCTCGGTGCAGCTGCGCCCGCGGTCCCAGCTGCGCCGTCTCCTCGGCAGGGATCCGCACCAGCAGCACGGGTAGAACTCGCTCCATGGCCCCGGCGCAGCCCGGGGAGGCAGCACTTCCGGGCCCTGGCTTGGCAGCCATCTTGGCCCGGGCGTTCCTTCCGGGAGAGGCGCCGGGCCGCGCCACGGACCTGCGCAGTGTTTTGGACCTTGTGACTCTCACGTGAACGAAGAGGCGGTCCTGCGCCTGTCATTTTCTTAGCTTGGGGTGGAGGCGGCTCTAAACTGAATCCTGCGAAACCACGCCTGCCCTTACTCTGCTCAGTTCGATGTGCGCCAAGGCCTTTCAGCTGCTAGTGCTGTCCTTGTTCCCTAAGATTTCTAAGGCTGGTGCCTCTTACTCCATTGAAACCCTGTTGCTGGCTCCTTTTCGCTTTTTGTGCTGCTTGGTTAACAAGCATCCGGTAATGCGGTTTTCTTGATACTCGTTTTTTTTGTTGTTTTTGTTTTTCGAGACAGGGTTTCTCCGTATAGCCTTGGCTGTCCTGGAACTCACTCTGTAGACCAGGCTGGCCTCGAACTCAGAAATCCACCTGCCTCTGCCTCCCACGTGCTGGGATTAAAGGCACGCGCCACCACTGGTACTCTTTTTAACAGTCTAGGACTATTAAAGAACCCTCTACCCTTAAAAAAAAAAGAAAGAAAGAGGGGCTGGCAAAATGGCTCAGCGGGTAAGAGCACCGACTGCTCTACAGGAGGTCCTGAGTTTAAATCCCAGCAACCACATGGTGGCTCACGACCACCCATAATGAGATCTGATGCCCTCTTCTGGTGTGTCTGAAGACAGCTACAGTATACATAATAATAAATAAATCTTAAAAAGAAAAAAAAAAAAAAGAAAGAAAGGAAAAGAAAAAACAAAACAAAACAACAAAAATGGGGCTTCGAGAAATCTGCCCCTACGGAGTTTTAAAAAGCAGCTATCTCCATCAGATGCCTGGGATCCCAGAGTTTGAAAAAGCAATCTGATTCATTTTCCCCCATCAGGCAGTTTTAAAGAGCAGTTTACCAAAAAAGCATTTACCAAGTTCTTCCTCCTCCTGACTACAAAAACCGATTTTCAGACCCTTCGAGGTGAGTTTTCTTGTACCGTTGGGTACCCAGCCACAGGATTTGGGGGTGCCAACTTCTCAGACCGATAGAACTCCTTTTGAGGTCAAACAATCTATTCTTTGTGGTCCTCCACCAAGGACTCTTTGTCACAATCATGAAGGTTAACATGGATATTGAAGTCAAACGACATCCTTTGTATCAGATGGATACATACAGAGTGGAGATGGTGACGTAGTTCACCTTTCAATTTCTACTGGTTTTCTCAGGGAAGTACAGTCCAATACAGAAGAGAAGGGGGAGAGAGCTGAGAGGTATTGAAAAGGCTTTTGGTCAAGCTATTTATTTGATAATGGTTCTCTAGTAGCTTTGGACTCCTGATCCTCCTTCACCAGCCTTCCAGGTACCAGGAATTCAGGGTTATGACTCCAGGCCTAGTTAACAGTGCCTTTGTAACACAGCCACTTCTACAATCTGAACATTTTGGCTTAATGGCAGCCTGTTAACATGCCTTCCTGGCTCAGTCTAAAGTCTAAAGCCTCTCTCTAGTCACTCTCAAATCATAGTGTTTATGACTAGTTGATATTTTATGTCAATTCCTGACCTATCTCTGTGTAAGCCTGGAAGTAGCAGAGAGACTTGTGCACCACTATTCTCTTCTTGCCTGAAACTCAGCCTGGTTCATAAAAGGTGCTTGAGTGTTTCTTGATGAATGCAGACTTCATTTGACAAGCTGTAGCCATGCTATTTTCCTATGCCAAGGAAGATACCTATAGCCAAGTCTCTCAGCTTTAGATGAATTGTTTGGTTTACATAAAGTCTGGCAACACTGAAGCAACATCCCAGATTAGACTTTTATTAAATACAACAAGGCCTTTCCCCTTATTTGGAAGGATATTCTTGACATATTCACAAAAATGGCCTTCATTGTAATTCCCAACTTACAAACAAGTTTCAACATATCATTTGATATTCCTTTAATTATACTTAAAGTAGTCATGCCTTAATTTTTAGGCAAATCAGCTAGATTTTAAGAAAGGATATGACAATGTGGCAGAGTTCTCCAGCAGAACAAAAGTATAGGAAATGGCCTCAACTGTATCACTGTAGACAGGTGATGGAGTTTCATTTCTGATATTTCAGCTTCTCACATTAACTAATGCATCAGTAGATGCAGGCAAACCTACAAAGAGCAAGAGTAAACTGCAAACACAATTCCATTTTACAAATATTTATGGTTTAATTCACGCTTGGCTCATTCTAACATCGGGTAAATTCTGAGGACAGAGATGTTCTCTCACTTCTCTTATAGCCTGGAATAGTCTCTCAACTGTTGTTTGAATGAATTAGTTACTCAACTTTTCAGACTTTTCAACTTTTCTGAAATAGTGCCTACAAATGACCAAACACTGGGAATAAATACAAAGTTGTGCTTGAACAGACCACAGGACCCTAATGAGTCTAGACTGGGCTACTCAGTAAACACCTGAGTATCTAGAGCAACTTTTAGATTTTATTACATTTTCACACATACACACACACACACACACACACACACACACACACTCTCCACAGTGAACCCTTGGAGGTCACAGGACAACTTGCAGGAATCCATTGCCTCATTCTATGGTATCTACCTGCTGAGTCATCTCACTGACCCAAGAACTTTGTTTTTGTTTGTTTGGTTGGTTTGGTTCTTTTTGAGACAGAGTCTCATATCTCACTATGTAGTCTTGGCTGGCTTGGAACTCACTTCTGACCTTAAGTGCTAAGACCAAAGGCATGTATTACCATGCCTGGCTCATAGAAGTATGTCTAAAGCTCATTATTTTCCATGATCACAGTTTATAGGAGATTTGATACACAGACCTGTACTGGGCTTGACAAGGGCGAGACTTTGTTTCTATAAGCACTTACTCCATTCTGGCTTCGAGCTACTGAACTAATTGTTTGTCCATGTGATGGCAGAACAGGGGAAGCAGATTCCTGGGGAAGGCTAGAGGCTCCGCCAAGGATGCTGCAGGCAACTGAGCTATCTCCCAGGCAATCAGAATCACCAAGTCTGTCCTAAGGGACAGAAAAGAGAAGCCTAGCAGAGCCTTTATATTTATGCAGGAAACTGATATCCAGGCAAAGTCTTATTCCTCTCCCACCACTGCAGGCACGGATCCCATCCCGGACAGCAATTGAGAGGTAATATCTATACATTTGGTATGCACCTGATGCTACTCCCAGTTGAAGAAAGAGACTAAGAAGTGAAGTGTGTCAAAGTTACATTGCAATAGACACGTCTGTTTGACTCTAAATGTATTTTCTTTCATTACTATGACCCTGTCCCCTATGGGAAACTAACATTCCAACATAGGACACTATGTAGGGCAGAAGAGTCAGTACTTGAATCTATTCTTTAGGAACTCTTTCACAGGGCTCCTACATACCCAGGGTTTTGAAATGTATTGACAAGACCTTTATGATCTTACCAAGCTGCACAGTCACTGCTGGATTGGAGGGAAGAATCCAGGGATACCAGCTGCTCTCCATGACTCAGCAAGGCATACAGCAGAGATATCCCAAACTATGAGTGAAAGACAATTCAAGACAAAATGAGTTCTACAGGCATCTGGTGCTCCTCTGGCTTTGCTGTCTTCCTTCAACTTAAAGGACAGGCTCACGTGTGCAGACGAAGAGCAATATACATGATCTGCCAGATTTTACAGCTAAACAAAAACTCTTACCCAAAGGAACCACTGCCCTCAACTTTCCATGAGTTCTTTGAGAGCTGACAAGATAGGGGTCAGTCAGTGAATGGGGAGCCTGGACTCTGGTACAGGTGGTCTGTGGGCCATACTTTCAGAAGTACTACTTTAAGCACACAAGAATGCACAAGAGAATGCCCTAGAGATTGACAAAGACTGTCAAATCTAGAGTGGCATACTTAAACTTGCTGTTGTGGACTGGGGTGGAGGTCAGAGGTATGGAAAGTGCTGAGTAGACACAGGCCTTGTTTGAATGCTCAGCACAAAGAAAAGAAGAAAAAAAAAAAGACTGTCTTCCCTTTAGTCTGGACCTAATATAGACACGTGGGATATCTGTCTGCCTCTTTCCCTTTCTCTCTCTCCCCCCCCCCCCCACTTCTCTAAAGGGTACACAATAAAAAGTTTGGAGGCTTTCAATGTGGAAGCTCACACCACCTGCAGCCACAGGGAGTCCATCAGAAAGGCTGTGCCTCCCCACAGGTCTGAGGTAGTACAGGCTGGCCCTGAACTCACCATGGAGACCTTGTCATTCTGATAGCCTTGCTTCTACTTTCTCTTACAAACAGGAACCACCACTCTCAGCCTGGGTAGCGCTGGAGATCCAACCCAGGACTTCACGAATGCCTCACAGACACTCCACCAACTGAGGTAACCCCAACCCACAAGACCTGTACTGCATGCCATGTCCTCCATGGCATTCCCTACAAGCTCCACCACATGTTCATGAGCAACAGTGCCAGACAGCGTGGGGAGAAAGAAGAAAAACAGAGGGGTGAAGGGAGGGAGGGACAAAGGGAGGGGGAGAGAGAGAGAAAGAGGAAATGGGGGAAAGCAGATACGCCCCCCCCCCCCAAACACACATTATCATGTAAGGACCTGGTATTTACTAAGCTCTCTGAGGACGATCCTGTGTTCACATAGAGGTTGTTCATTTTGGAGACAGGTTTAGAGTGGCCTAACACTTGCAGTGCAACTGAAGCTGCTTTTTAACTCCTGATCGCTGTCTCAGCCTCCTGAGTACTAGGACCACACCATGCCCAGTTCTCACTAGACACGGAGAAGTGCTGCTGAGGACGTCTTGTGCTGTGTGGAGAACAGATCATTCTCTTGATTATCTCTTTCTAGTGGTGCCATTTGGAAGTCATCTATGGGAGGCCGGCTGTGGCGACACATGCCTCCATGTACGTGTTAAATGCTAGATTAGCAGTTCAAGGCTGTCTTTGCTTACATGGAGATTTCTAGGCCAGGCTAAACTAAATGAGAGCCTGTCTCAGGAAAATCAAAACAAACAAAAAGCCATCTGTGGAAAGAAAGGTGTCCCAAGGATATTACCTGATTCTGAAGTACCACAGAGACTGGCCGCTCTGAGGAGCCAGGTGATAGCAACATTAGACCTTGCAGTGCGTGGAGGAGCTGACGGAAGGTCAAATGACTGATATATTTCCCCAGAGGTTTGAATAGCATGTGTAGACCCTGCAAGAAGATCAGTAAGTATCTCTCCCAACTCTACTATCCCTCCATCTCCTCATACTTTGCCTCCACTCTCCCTTTCCTGCCTGACCAGCTTTAGGTATCTTCTTGGTCAGGTTCCTTGCCAGGGCTCACACTGCTCATAACTTCCTAACAGTCCTAGAGTAGCGACCTATACTTTACATTGGCTTTCTATAGTATACAGACACGAGACCTCCCACACCCTCATCAGAGGACCCTTATCTCCTCTCAAACTCACAGCACACTCATTCCTGAACAGCCATTCATCTGTTTCCCTCTGCTCATCATACCTGTTCCTACAGTTGCTCTGTAACTTCCTTATTTAGGGGTGGGCAGCACCCCATTACGTCTCTAGGGGACGGAGGGGTGGACAGATCCTGAGCCCATCCCAATCATCCTCTTTGCTACTCATCCCCACAGCACCTGGTCAGCCATGTCCCTCTGGATCAGGAGGGGTAGATGGTAAGTGATATACAGGAGGAGGCTAACAGCTTGATCTGGGGGCAAGAAGGGGAGCAGCCGAGCCACCAAAATTTTCCCTTTCCTCACAGACAGCACTTGCAGAAGGTTATCTGCTGCCTCCCTAGAAGGGAGAGAGGAGAGCGTTTTGAGAGTTGTGCCGGGGAAAGGAGGCGTCATGCCAGCAGCAAGGCCAACGCAAGTGCCTCTGCTCCGAGGCTGAGGCTGACTCTGTTTTACTCACTCCAGGTTGTTCTGCTCTCGGGTCTTTAAGGCCTGAAAGAGCTTCTCAACCCGCTTGCTCTGTTCCCTCGAGTGGTAGAGCTGTGGGATCCCATCATTCTGGCCCTCCTCTATCTTTAGTAACTGAAGGAACATCTGGAAATTCAACAGTGGCAGGGATGGAATCAATTGAGCAATATCCTATCCTCGAGAATTTGGTCAAGAGCACCTCCCTGTGAGCTTAGCTCACCTTCTCAATCTGGGATAATACCCGAAGCCTCTGACTGCTTGCAGCTCCTGTATCCTAGGCACAGAGAGGCCCTGGCCATCAGCCATACCATCAATGCAGCTGGAAAAGGCTAGACACAATCTGACCGAATCGCTTCCTTACTCTTACATCACAATTTAAACCCAAACATGAATACGTGAATGTGTTCTGGACAACGGGGGGGTGGGGGGGGGCGGGCAGCGCAGAGAAAATTCTGGGATGATCACATGTTCCTACCTGCTCTGGAGTTCCATGAGATACAGCATCAATAGCTCGGCGAGGGCTAAAACAAGTTGATACAGCTACCTGGCCCAGGGAACCCTCAATCCGTACCACTGCATAAAGAGAGCCGGAAGGCACGTGCTTTCCTATAGGTGCACCTATTCCACCCTGATTACCCAGCCCAAGCCCCAGCCTGGCCATACCTGACTCATAAACTTCGGACTTCTGGATGTAAGGCGTGACCAGCTTGAGAAACTCAGTCCTGTTCTTCTGTCCAAGCAGCTCTCTGTCTGCCTGTCTCTTCTCTAGCTTCTGATAGTACTTCTGAGAGTCCAGGGAACAGGCAAAGTGTGTGGACACTTACAAGGTATTTCTAAGGCTCAAAGTGTTCAGAGGTGGACATGCCTACATTCCCAGGGTTGGTAAGGAAATGTCTCAAAGGATGGAGACAAATCTTGGGTATTTAGAAGACAGTAAATTACCTCATTTGACCAGAGTGTAGGAGGCTAGACGGGAAAGAGCTTGGGATACTAACTTTAGAAAGGTGGATTCTGTCTTGGAGTATCTGTGCCAGCACTTAAACACATGTGGCTCTATGGGTTGGGGGTGGGGGGTCAGAGAAGGCAAAGGTCAAGAGCTGGGACTAGGGGTGGGAGCCCACCTGGTAGTAGTAATCATCCAGGCGGGGGTTCTCACCCTGCAGCTGAACCATCTGCACTCTTATCACCCAGTCCTTCTCCTTTCGGGTCATGAGGTTAGCATAGGCGTCCCGCTGCTGTCGAGACCAAGGCTTCTGGGCGGGGACACTTCTAGCCAGCAGAAACATCCTTTTAGGTCAGCCCTGCCATAGTGGGTTCCCAAGGAGAGGTGAACAGGCAGTGGAGTGTTCTTGGAGGGATTGGATCAGGTGCAGTGTTGGGCAACAGTGATGGGCACTGCTTATGCAGTGGTTTGGGGGGAAGAGGGCTCATCACAAGGACATACTCAGTATATCTGAAGACCAGTTCCCCTCACCCCTGCTTCTCATCCAGGCTTTACCTTGCTGTTGGACTCTGCCGCCACCTCTGCTGTTGCTGCCGCTGCTGCCGCAGGATCTGTTGGTGCTGAGGGTGGAACTGGGTCAGACGACTGGGAAGGCTAAAAGGAAACCAGCAGAGTGGAAATCGGCTGCTCTGAACCCCAATCCCCCATCCATTCAGATTGGGCAAGCAGTGGGGAACGTCTAAGGCGGCCCTATGCATCTCTATGCCTCCCCTAAATTAAAAAGCAGAAAACTCCACAGTCCTCAGTTCCTCATCCCAAGATAATACATTTTTTCCGTAATGTGGCTATAGACATTGTAGGCATAAGAGGCCACCTTTGGCTTGATTAGCTAGCAGTTCCGGTTCTGTTAGGTTAGTTGACCTTACCCCTCCGTGAGGGAATAGAGACCCCCACAAGCTTCTGATTTCTGTTAGCAAATTTCTGTAACTTTTTTTTTTGTAGCGAATTTTTCTGTGGCAACTGGTAAAAGGCTCAGGTCCTTGGCCACTATGTCTCATGAACTCTAGGAAGAACTCGATTTGCCCTGATAATGCAGCCCTGTCATTGGTACCTGAGTTTAGGGGGCCACGGGGTCAGTGGGCTGTAGAACAGAAAAGGATCTGGTGAAGGCTGCTGAGGTCCAAAATGATGGGCTGGAGAACTGGCTCTTGGAAACACAGACTGAAAAGGAATTGGCAATAGATAGTCCAGGGGACATGGGAGACACTCCACAGAGAGAAGAGAACACTGCTGGCTCAGGTCATTCCCTGTCTCTGGGCTCCTCACCAGCAGCCTCTTTCCCCTCAGCTTTGTTGGGGAACTGTCAAGGCAGCTATGGAGACTGTCTCCTGCTTTTGTGGACAGTTTGCTACCTCTTAGGAGGCTCACATTGGGGATGAGGAGGACAGCTTTCATGCTCTGCTTTCAGCCACTGAGGGCAGGCTCTCCTGCCTATTTTCTCCTCAAACCTAACAGAGCTTAATTACCTTATACCTTTTCCTACAGGATTTCCTGCTCTTCGTTCATTTGGGTTTTTTCCCCCCACAGTTCAGTGATTCGTGGATGGCAGGTGTCTTCCTACCCTAAGGTCAGTCAATGCTGATCATCTGCTGAGATATTTTATAATTCTGGATCAAGGATGTTCCCTCTAGTCAGCACATCTCAAGGCCGTCCTGTCCCACCTGACACACACCAGGCTCTTCCCCATGATGTGGCTGCCCACCCTGCACCGATGCCTGTCTTGAGGTTGCTTCTTCATCTCCAAGGCAAGAAGAAGGGGACAACACAGTAGAAGCAAGGGACACTCAACACTTCAGGAGTGGGATGTTCTGCATCACCCCATCACCACCTCACTGGATGGAGACTATCGCAGACTCACCTGCCACAGGGAATGCAGGAATGCTGGTGACATCCCCAAGGCACCAGAGGCCTTGGCTCTGGGGGAAGTGTGCAGCCCTCTCTGGAACAGAAAGGAAGAACTGCCAGATTCAAGGGGACCCCCTTCCCCTCCACACACACACCACACTGTCTTCTCCTTTTGTTTCCATGGGAACAAGGCTAGGGCATCAAAAGCGAGTCATTTCAACAGCCAGGACAGTAACAGCCTGGCCTCCTTTATCCTCAAGACCAGAAAGGCCAGGGTCTTCCTCTTTCCTGAGAAGATGACTAACAGTTTAGGAATAGGTTGCAGGAGGGTTAAGTCACCTCACTTATACTGGGAAGACCTTGTCTTTCTCCACTGGTCATGTGAGTTTAAGGGAGAATCCTAGGAATGGCTGCTGAGACACAGGGGCTGTGACAAAATGACTCGCCTACTACCTACGGGAGACACAGGCGTTGTGTGTCCTGCTGGCATTGTATGCCCACACTCATGTGTAGCTACACATCATGCATGGCCATGGCGTGCACAGGGATAGCCTCTGATGTTAGTCTACAGGGCTCTTTCCACCTTTGTCCTCTCTCATCAGCCTGCAGCTTTGCACAGAGGCAGGGTGAGCTGGCCTTAAGTTTCTAGGGACCTCCCATGTCACAGTGGCTGAGGTTACAGGCACACACTGCTGGATCCAGGGCTCCACACATGTTCTGGGGATCTGAACTCAGGTCCTGACATTTACAAGGCAAGGGTTTTACCAACCAGGCCATCACCTCAGTCTTATGGAAATTTGCTTTGGGGTATGTGTGTGTCTGTCCTGTCCCGTCTGGTCCCATCTTTCCTGTCTGTTGCCCATCTACCCTGTTTATCTGACTGTCTGTCTGTCTGTCTGTCTGTCTGTGACTGGGTCTATCTAATCCAGACTGACTGACAAGTCATGATCTTTATGTTTCTACCTCAGGAGTCTTAGAGGTAGGATTGCAGGTGTGCACCACTATACCTGGGTTAGGATCTGCTTTTAGGTAAAAGGCAACTGCAGAAACTTAACCTGGGAGACAGGAGGAAAGAGGGAAGCAAAAAGTCCTAATTCAGTGTCATACCTGGGATAAAATAGGTTAATTCAAAATGGGTCTTAACAAAGAAGTAGAGGCAATGAGGAGTGCTGAGTGGCAGTCTGTTAAGGTCTAAGTTTGGGTCCACTCTCTCTATCCCTACCTGCTGTGGTACTTGGGTATTTTGGATGGCGCTGACTATGGCTGGATCCCCAAGATCAATCCCTTCCTCCTTCACTTCTGGGGCCTGATATGAACACACAAATTCCTCTTCATTTTCCTTCTCTTTTTCCTCCAGTTGGAAGGCACATACTAAGCCTTCTTCAGGAGCCAAGGGGATAGAGAATTTGCTTGGCCTCTGATGTAAGTGCAGACCTGGGAAGAGGTGGAGACATTGGTGAGAGAACACTTATCCAGACAGGCTGACACTCAACAGAAATTCTCTTCAAAAGCTAAACTGGAACCAGGTTTAAATACTATCTCTGTGCTGTTCTTGGCTGCACTGCTCCCAGGACACTCCCAAATGACCCACAACAGCACCTGGCAGGTACCAAACACCTTCACTTCCCACACATCATTCTGTGGTCTGAATGGATACCATTGGCTTCTTTCTCCACCTGCTCCTCCTAATCCAACAAGCCCTTCTGTTGCCTGTTAAATGAACTAGTCTCAGCTGTCCCAACTTAGTATTGTTGAAGCCCATGTGCTGGATACTAAACATTGTATGTCTGCTGGAGAGTCTCACAGAGCAGAAAGGAGCATTACTAATGCTTTCCCATGGGGGCAAGGAAAATAAAAGCCCAGGAAAATCTATCTCAGTAGCAAGTGGAAGAGCTCTTACAGTGAGTGAACCCTGTTTCTTAACCATGCTGGTGTATCCCTTTTGCCTGTGGACCTCTGAACATTTTCTGTAGACCCCAGCCCACTTGGTAATACCTTCAAGGCATTTCATCTTGGCAGCCTGTGGGCTTCTTTGCCAGTTGTGTCCTCCACTGACAGAGAAGCCTCTGGAAGGGGAACCTGGGACAGAGAAGAGACCCAGAGACATTCTCTCTCCCAGCCAGTAAAGATGGGATGGCCCCTAAAATATTCCCATTCCCCTTCTAGCACGGTGGGCAGAGAATATTGACCCCAAGAAGCAAGAATCTGGGCTTTCAGATCAGCACAACCCCCCACCCTCTCATTCCACAAGCTCAACGCCAAGGAGGACAAAAGTGAGGGATTAGGCTAAGCATCAAGAACACAACCGGCCACTTGCTATGCACAGTGACACCCTGCTGTGGACACCCACCACCTGACTGCTGCTGTCCTTCCCACAGATTAACCATGGCAGCCTGGGCCAAGGCCTGCTTGCTTCTCTTAGTTTTTGAAGGCTCAGCTCTGCCTCTTGCTCACCTGTTAAAGGGCCAGGATGCTTCACTGCCGAGGTGGTGTAGAAGTATGAGAACTCTAATAAAATCCTTAGTCAGGTGTGGAAGCACAGGCCGGTGATGCCGGCACTTGAGAGATGGAGATAGGCGGCTCAGGAGTTCAAGGGAAGCCCCAGTTACCTAGGAAACTTGAGGCCAACCTGGACTTCACAAGGCTGTCTCAACAACAAAACAAGAACAAACAAGAAAACGCTTAACTGAGTACAGTGCTCCACACCTGTAATCCCAGCACTTGGGATGCTGGGAAAGGAAGAATGACTTAGGTTTAAGGATAACCTGGGCTACATAGTAAATTCCAAGTTGGTTCGTTCTCGAGAATGTGGTCTTGTCTCAAAAGATAATAAATAAACAAACAAACAAATAAATAAACAAACTAGATGAAATCCTTTTTGATTGGGGAAGAGAAATATACTGTACACTTAAGCATCCAATTCTGTGAGCACAATTTATTGGGGGCTGACGTTTGGGGGCAAATGCTTTAAAAAGGTATCCTTTCAGAAAGGTTTAGGAATTTTGTGAAGAACTTTGCTTCCATTGGATGCCTTAGTTTTCCTCCAATCTAATTAGAGAGGAAAGTTCTGGATATATCCTGAGGAGCTTGCCTCTGGGAAAAGCACCTGGTGATGCTTGAACCTCACTGGGTTGCATCAACTAGCTAACTCACCCAGCTGCCACTGATACTGATGCACTGCTCTATAGATTCAGAAGCCAGACCATAAGGGTGGGAACACCTTTGCACAGGACAACACACACTTACATCTTCTTGGCTACTTTAACAGAAACTGCTGGACTATGCCACACATACTGCCCTGGCTATTTGTTCTTTCTAATGATATTAAAACTATTCTAGGGGCTGGCAAGATGGCTCAGTGGGTAAGAGCACTCACTGACTGCTCTTCCGAAGGTCCTGAGTTAGGATCCCAGCAACCACATGGTGGCTCACCACCACCCGTAATGAGATCTGACGCCCTCTTCTGGTGCGTCTGAAGACAGCTACAGTGAATTACGCGGAGCGAGTGGGGCCCGGAGCAAGCAGGGTCAGAGCGAGTGAACAGGGGCCATCCTGAGTCCAATTCCCAGCAGCCACACACATGGTGGCTCATGGCCATCTGTACAGCTACAGTGTACTCATACATATAAAAATAAATAAATCTTAAAAAAAACTATTCTAGCAAGTAATATATGATGTTCACTGCTTCACTCAAGCAAAATGAGGTTACAAAGAAAGTGAGTTCAATTAGAATATGACTTCATATGCTTTATTAAATTGGCTTGTCCCAATGGTTTTTTTTTCAAGACAGGGTTTCTCTGTGTAGTCCTGGCTGTCCTGGAACTCACTTTGTAGACCAGGCTGGCCTCGAACTTAGAAATCTGCCTGCCTCTGACTCCTAAGCACTGGGATTAAAGGTGTGCGCCACCACCACCTGGCCAAATACAGTAATTTTTTGGATGAAACAAACAAGCCCAGGTTGAGTTTTGTCTTACCCAGGACATCTCAAGACTCTCCCTTCGTGGCTCCAGGATGTGCTCACCTTATGTGAGCTCATTGGTCCTTACAGCTTTTTTTTTTTTCCTTTGTAGCTACAGCACTGTCATTATTTATTATTTATTACTACTATTATCAATTGTATTGTATTTTGTATAATTTGTTACTGTGTGTATGTGGGCTAGCGATTAGACTTGGGCTTTCTATGTGCTAGCCAAGTGGTCTACTACAGGAGTTACATTCTCAGCACTTGGGAGGCTAAGGCTGGAAGATTGTCTCCAGTCTGAGATAAGCTGAGACTATATAGTGAGTTCCAGGTCTGGACTTCATAGTAAAGTGAGGCCTTGTCTCAAAGGCCAGCAAATGGAGGAAGGAATGGGCCAGGAGGAAGAGGAAGAGGAAGAAGAGGAGCTAACTATATCGAAAGACTCTGACAGGACCACGACCTGGCACAAACATGTCTAACAGATGTCCATCCAACCATTGGCCATTGTGCTGCTTGAGTGATCCCTGTAGGTGAGGATTATTTTTTAAGGCATATGTAGTGTCGAGTATGTTGCCTTCCCTTTGCCTCAGGCTCTTTAAATACATCATTTACACTGGCCTGAAATTCCTGTTGCAAAGTTATTCTGAGATAATTCATGGTCTTTGGGGAATCTCTTATTTAACTTGCAGCTGCCCCCCCCCAACACACACATGCACACGCATACGCATATGAGGGTATGCACACACACACACACACACATACATACACGTCATACTCCAGCCACGGCTCTCTCCTTGTGGTTCCCCAGGACATCTAAGAATAGAATGATGATCCCTCAGTATGAATCTTACAAGAGAAAAAAAAAATCATAGGTTTAATTTTTTTTTGGTTTTTCGAGACAGAGTTTCTTTGTGTGTGTAGCCCTGGCTGTCCTGGAACTCACTCTGTAGACCAGGCTGGCCTCGAACTCAGAAATCCGCCTGCCTCTGCCTCCCAAGTGCTGGGATTAAAGGCGTGAGCCACCACCGCCCCGCTTCATTTTTAAAAGGAAAATGACATGAAGATATTTATGTCAAAGTAAATTCTAGATAAAGCAAAGATTTTATATAAATAAAACTTCAAACATACTAAAAGCTGGGAGTCTGGTAAGGTGCTCAGTGGATAAAGGCGCTCATTATCAAGCCTGATGTGTTTAAATTCAATCCCTGAGTACCACATGGTAAAAAGTGACTCCTGTAAGTTTTCCTCTGATCTTTTCACACGTACACCAGGGTATGCACACACACACACACACACACACACACACACACATACACACACACCACAAATAAACAAATGTTTAAACATTTTTTTTAAAAAATCAACAAAAATCTGGAGGTGTAGCTCAGTTGTTAGAGCATTTGCCTAGCACCCACATGGCCTGGGTTATAAAAATCTCAAATCCAGGCATGGCTGTACACACCTATAATCCCAGCTCGGAAGAAGGAGGCAAGAAGACTGACAATGTAAGGCCACCATAGCTATATAGAGCTGAAGACAAGCTACGTTTTGTGTCTCAAAAAACAAATAATGTGCCCCAGACCCCACAAAGCCATCAAAAGTGCTACTGTTTTTCTCAATACATACTTCAGGTTATATTATAGGAAAGGTAAATATATTAATAAAAAATTGATACATTGCTTTCCAAACCTGTATCAGTACCCAATCATGTAATTCTCTGATGATTTTTAGCTTAACATATTAAAATTTTATTTGTATGGTGTGTATGTGTGTGAGTGTGTGTGTGTGTGTGTGAGTGTGTGTGAGTGAGTATGTATGTGTGTGTGTGAGTATGAGTTTGTGAGTGTGAGTGTATGTGTGTGTGAGTGTGTGTGTTTGTGAGTGTGTGTATGAGTGTATGT
>JADRCD010207763.1:0-17521 GCA_019843815.1 Montemys delectorum | reverse complement strand
TGTGAGTGTATATGTGTGTGTGTATGTGTGAGTATGTATATGTGTGTGTATGTGTGTGAGTGTGTGTGAGTGAGTGTGTATTGTGTGTGTGAGTATGAGTTTGTGAGTGTGAGTGTATGTGTATGTGAGTGTGAGTGTGTATGAGTGTATGTGTGTGTATGTATGTGTGTATGTGTGTGTATGTGTGTGAGTGTGTGTGTTTGTGAGTGTGTATGTGTGTGAGTGTGTGTGTTTGTGAGTGTGTATGTGTGTGAGTGTGTGTGTGGTATGCATACATGTGTTCAGATGTATGTGCTCATATGAAGGCGGAAAGAGGAAGGTGGGTGTCATCGTCTCTCATTCTCTGATTCTTTAGATAAGGTTTCTCACTGAGCTAGAAGTTAGCCATTTCTGCTAGGCTGGCTGGCCAGTGAGCTCTTGGGACCTTCCTCTTTCGACCTCCAACACTGTGGTTATAGGCACATGCAGCCATGCCCAAATTTTATTTAGATTTGAACTTAGATCCTTTTACTTTTCCACACAATGTTCTTACCACAGAGCCATTTCTTCAGCCCCAACACTTTTTATTATCAATAACTGCTATGTTTGCAAAAGCCCTGGGCATGTGGATCTTTTGTTTTCGAGACAGGGTCTTGCTATGGATCTGACTTTGACCTGTAATCCCCTATGTAGCCCAGGCTGACCTTAAACTCAGGATTCTCATGCCTCAGCCTTCCAAATACTTGAATTATAGGCATGTACCACTACCACCTTGGCTTGGAAGTTTGACTTTCTGCAGACACATGATACAAATCTTGAACCTCATCTTGTTCTACCTACAATGAGTTAGTTAATCTCCAGTGAGGCTGTGGGAGATCTGGCTGATGGGAGTCATCGTTCTAGAACACCATGTCAGGCACAGGTGACAACACTACCTCACAGGGACAAGCAGTTCTCATGACCCATTTGCCAGCTGATCTCAATCTAGAAGAGGTGGACTTGCCCAAATTGACAGAACGTTCTCAGGCCACAGTGGCAGCTAAAATCATAGACTACTGTGGTCTCCTCAGCCCCTGCTCCTTAAGGCCTTCTTCCTCCAAATGGTTAGTTCTACAAAAAACCCAATGATTAAATTAACCTATTTTTTCTTTTTTCTTTTTTCTTTTTTCTTTTCTTTCTTTCTTTCTTTCTTTCTTTCTTTCTTTCTTTCTTTCTTTCTTTCTTTCTTTCTTCCTTTCTTTCTTTCTTCCTTTCTCTCTCTCTCTCTCTCTCTCTCTCTCTCTCTCTCTCTCTCTCTCTCTCTCTCTTTGTTTTGTTTTTTGAGACAGGGTTTCTCTGTGTAGCCCTGGCTGTCCTGGAACTCACTCTGTAGACCAGGCTGGCCTCGAACTCAGAAATCTGCCTGCCTCTGCTTCCCAAGTGCTGGGATTAAAGGCACACACCATCACTGCCCGGCTATTTTTTTCTTTTTAATATTGAAAATCAAACCTAGGGTCTTGTGCATGTTAGGCAAGTACTCTACCACTGAACTGCTCCCCACCTTCATCTTTGTGATTTAGGGGGGCATGTGTACAGGTTTCAGGGGGACAGTTGGGTGCACGCCGACATATACATGTGTAGAGACCACAGGCTGACCATTAGACACCTTGCTCTAGCAGTCTACACTCTATTTTCAGAGACAGAGTCTCTCACAGAACCTGCAGCTTCCTAGTTTGGCTAGCCTGCCTAGCCAGCAGGCATCCAGGAGATGCCTCTCTCCACCCGAGCACGCGCGTCTCTATACCCTCAGCTCTGGGGTTGCAGACAGGCACTGCAGTGTTCAGCTTTTATGTATGAGTGGGGATCTGAACGAAGGTCTTCATCCTGTAGCCTCAAGCGCTTTCCTGACTGAGCCAGCTCCCAGCCCACTTATATCTAATTCTAACAGCTAAATGTAATCAGAACGTGAGACAGAGCTCACGAGGCCTGCTCCCACAGAAGGCGTGAGCAGAGGCAGCACATTGAGAAGGCAGCAGGTTAACATCCTAAAAACTGCTGTGGGGGTTTGAGAGTTTTCTAATTTTATGGTTGGGGATCACTACAACAGGAGGCACTGTATTAAAGGGGTGCAGCATTAGGAAGGTTGAGAGCCACTGTGCTGAGAGAACCTAGATGCCACAGGGTTGTTCCTGCAAGGGAAGGAAGGCAAACCCGTTCTCTGCTCAGAAGGATGGAACAGATATGCTCACTAGCCTGATAGCCTTTGTGTTGTCTGTGTGGCTGGAGATTTTTCAGCAGTAGATTCTTCCCAGACTCTTATCATAAATTTGTTTTTCCCATAACCTATCTTTATGAACTTTACAAAGAGTCCTATGTATTCATGTCTTCACATGTGCGGTGCTGTATACTTCACTAAATTGGGCTGTGCTTAAATATGCCTAAACCAACAATTGAGGGTCAGACTTCCGAGCTACTGAGTCTGGTTGAGCTGAACTGCCTTCTTGCTTCCTAAAGCTTGTCTCACCACTGCCTAAGAAGGTTGCAGAGATGCCCACAAAGTATGTCACTGAGGACAGGCTTTGAACTTTCAAAAAGACTTGTGCCATTCCCAGCGGCTTTCTGCCTCTTGCTCATGGTGTGAGTTGTGAGTTTCCAGCTGTTCCTGCCTCCATTCGGTCACTCTATCACTTGGTCATCATGGACTCTAACTCTCTAAAACCATAAGCCCAATTAAACGTATCCTGAATTGCCTTGGTCATGGTGCTTTATCACAGCAGTATAAAGGTGTGGCTTTCTCCTTGAGCTATCAGAGTATACAGGGAGAAGGTGGATGATGTGGGGCAGGGGGTAGAGGCAATTGACCATGTTTAGAACTGTGTCTTGCCTTGGTCAGGTGGCCAGCCCCATCCCTCGTGCTCTTTCCTCGTTCTGTGGAGGTCTGGGTCAGGCACTGTTTGAAATGTGAGTCTATAGTTATCTTTTTGGCTGGTACCAGCTTTGTTCTCCTCCAGAAACATTTGGACTGGGGAATGGTTATCTCATAACAAACTGTTAACAGAGTGTAGATGCTAACCTAAAGATAACATGCATGTACAGATAACTTTTTGAATATGGAGTACATTTGGGTCTCTATAATACAAAACATGGCCATATTAGTCCCTCCTGTGCCCTGGTCCTTAAATCTATATGCTCTGTATTATTAGAAAGGTGTCATCCTGCCACTGTGCCTTCAGCTGATGGCTATTACCAGTGAGGGAATTCAGTGGTATATGGTGATGCACATCAGAGCACACCATACATAACATCAGTTACAACTTGGTGTGAACATCTCTGAAACATTTCTGTCTGAAATAGTAGAGGCAGAATGCAAGTGGGACCAAAGAATATTCATGACACACTATAATTAAGGTTATCTGTCTGCCCATTGTTAAGCTATACATTCCTATCTGTTTGAGGCAAACTTTATTGTTGCTTGGATTTTTCATTTTTTTATTATTTTATTTTATTTTATTTTTGGTTTTTTTGAAACAGGGTTTCTCTGTGTAGCTCTGGTTGTCCTGGAACTCACTCTGTAGACCAGGCTGGCCTTGAACTCAGAAATCCGCCTGCCTCTGCCTCCCAAGTGCTGGGATTAAAGGCGTGCGCCACCACCGCCAGGCTGTTGCTTGGATTTTTAAAAAGACGCTTTTCCATATGTTTTCTTCATTTCACAAAAGCTTGAGAGGTATAAGACGTTAAATTTCATCAAGAGCTAGAGTTTACCACACTGGGTGGCTAGTCTTAGCTGGAATTGATGAGTTCCAGGCTCTAAAAGTGATCCTGCCTGGACACATAATGTGGAGAAAGACCAACAGAGGTATCTTACCCCAGCCTCAGGACTCTCTAGTGGTGCGCTCAAGTGTACGTGTACCTATCTGCATGCACATAGCCAACTACACAGACAGACATATGTGAGGTGAGGAAGAGAAACAATACTCTTTTTTTGTTAATCCCATATTTCCTGACTGTGTGGCACAAAAGGAATCTGCTCCCCTGAAGATCTGGGGTAACAGGGGATAGAAGGAGCTGTTTTTGTTTTAATTGAAGCATAACCGTGGCCCCCAGGAAGGAAGGCTGCACCATCCATTTTAACAAAGATCTGATATAAACCAGAGTAGAGAAAGGGATTTTTATATTGAAGGCCACACAGGCCATAAGCCAGGGAAGAGAACAGAACAGAAAAGGCTTTTAAACTAGAAGCCAGACAAGTCTTACCCAAGGAACCAACTATAGTGTCATAATTCAACTTGTCAGGAGAAAACCATGTCAAGTGTCAGAGTATAGGAAGGGAAAGTCCTCAAGGGAAATCATTGGGTGGCTTCACAACCTAGAACTGCAGAAACCCAAGTCCAGGTACTGATCAGGAACTCTCTGCTAACTCAGGGACTACTGGGGAGTCCCAGAGCCCTCCCAGAAGTCTCCAGAATATGGAACTTGAAGACTGTGGCTCATGACATCTAATACCACAGAAGTCAGTGGGCAGAGGCAGAACTGTAAGTCAGGCTTTGTTCAGAATCAGCAGTCTCTGAGGGCAGTAGGTTAATATCTTAAAAACTGTTCTGTCTCTTATCTCAAGGCAACAGAGTCCACAGAGAGAAGGTGGGTGGGGGCACAGAGGCAGCGGAGCACTCTAGAGTTTGCTCTTGCCCTGGTCATGTGGCTGGGGCCATAAAGGCAGCTGATCTCTCTAGAGTTTGATCTTGCCCTGGTTAGGTGGCTGGCAACATTTCTGAGATTTGGGATGTCTGTGCCTGTCTTGCTCTTGTCCCTTGAGTTCTCCTTTCATTCTGTGGATGTTTGAGCTTTGGAACTTCTTGAAATATCAAGCACACTCCCCAAGTCTCCACTGTCTCAGGGGCATCTGGATTAGGGGGGTGAACTCAGAGCAAACAATCCATTAACAGTGAGTGTGTTAAGATACAGAGAACAAGTGTGTCTTTAAAATACAGAAAACGGAAGTGCTCCTATGTACCACATCCTATCTCTTGTCATTACAAATATTCTCTAAATAACTCATTTTGTGCTATAAGTGTCTTGCTGGGTGTGGTAGCACTTGCCTTTATTTAATCCCAGCACTGGGAAGGCAGAGGCAGGTGGGTCTCTGTGAATTTAAAGTCAATTTGATCTACATAGCAAGTTTTAGGCCAGCAAAGGTTACATAGTGAGGCCATGTCTCAAAAAACAAAAAACAAAAAACAAAAAACAAAAAACAAAACAAAACAAAAAAACAAGTTACTTGATCCAAAATGTGGCATGCACAACCTGCACTTGGAAGATAAAGGCTAGATGATCAATTTAGGGCTGGTGAAATGGCTCAGTGGGTAAGAGCACTGACTGCTCTTCCAAAGGTCCTGAGTTCAAATCCCAGCAACCACATGGTGGCTCACAACCACCTGTAATGAGATCTGACACCTTCTTCTGGTGCCTCTGAAGACAGCGACAGTGTACTTATTTATAATATAATAAATAAATCTTTGGGCTGGAGTGAGCGGGACCAATTGGAGCGAACAGAGATCCTAAAAGTCAATTCCCAACAACCAGATGAAGGCTCACAACTACCTGTACAGCTACAGTGTGTACTCGTATACATAAAATAAATAAATAAATCTCCAAAAAAAAAAAAAAATTAAAGACACACACACATCCCTTTAATCCCAGCACTTGGGAGGTAGAGGCAGGCAGATTTCTGAGTTTGAGGCCAGCCTGGTCTACAGAGTGAGTTCCAGGACAGCCAGGGCTACACAGAGAAACCCTGTCTCAAAAAACCAAAAAGAAGAAGAAGAAGAAGAAGAAGAAGAAGAAGAAGAAGAAGAAGAAGAAGAAGAAGAAGAAGAAGATCAATTCAAAGCCAGTCTGTACTATATGAGTCTCTCCTCCCTATGAGTCTCTCTCTCTCTCTCTCTCTCTCTCTCTCTCTCTCTCTCTCCTCTCTCTCTTTCTCTCCTCTCTCTCTCCCTCTCCCCCCCTCTCTCTCACACACATACACACACACACACCAATGTCCATTTCTAAGGATTTTGGCTAATAGTACCATAGTTAGGGAATTCACAAACAGAAATGCAAAGAGTATATAGAAGCTGCTCAACTCAATCATCTTTAAAGATTGAACATAAGACAATTTTCAATGACAATAACCATCTCAAGGAGATAAGTAGATCTCTTAGTTTAAGGTGGGAGAGCAAAGTCCCTGGAAGGCAGCTTCCTGATCCATAGGATGGGCTATGCTAAGGACAAACCGGAATCGCCCCTGAGGAAGGGTGGAGTGAAAAGCATGGTATGACCTACGTGTGATGCAGAAGGCCATAATCCCAGTACTCAGGTGGCTCAAGCAGGGAGACTGAGCATTCATGCCTTCCATAGTGAGAACCCATCTTTTCACAAAAAGTATGATGTATTCATATAATAAAATATTATGAAAATATGAAGACACAGTACATATGTATACTATCATAGAAACAGATATAGTATCCGTGACATATGGTTACATAAAAACCACTTTACAGAGAAATATATGCAAGAGGATTAGATTTTTGTTAACATGTATCCATACATAAATCTTACGGCTGTGAATTTTATAATAGAGAAAAGGGTGTAAAGGCTTAGTGGTAGAGCTAGCACACATGGGGCTCTGAGTCTGAATCCCAACATCCTCAAACAAAGAAGAAAAATCTCAAAGACCAACAGTGAGGAAAACCAAAACAAATAAGAAATCCAGGCATGGTGGTACACGCCTTTAATCCCAGCACTTGGGAGGCAGAGGCAAGTGGATCTCTGTGAGTCTGAGGACAGCCTGGTCTACAGAGTAAATCCTAGGCCAGGGCTATATGGAAAAACCTAATCTTAAAACACAACAAGACAAATCAAAACAAAAACCCTGCCTGTGCTCCTCTGCTGGTACTGCATCACAGTCCAAAGGCAAAAGTTCACACTCTCTCCCTTGGTTCAAAGGTCCTCAGCTGGCTCCTCCTTACTTGCTCCCAGTAGAGTTAGTTGCTGTCCTGGTATCGAGACCTATTTACAGGTCTATAAACTACAGTCCCAGAGCTCCTCTGGGGAAAATTTCCCCAGTGCCTAGCAGGTAGCAGAACCTAGTAAGGAACTGTTGAATAACTGAACGGTTGCTGTGGGCACTGACATCAGATGAACAAGTTGGGGCAGATTGTGGAAGTATTCTGGTACAGACTAAGAAGAAAAAAGCCAAAGCTGTGGAAACCTTTGTCCTGGTCTAGAGGTCCCCTCTCATACCTCTTAGCCTCCTTTTAACACCGCAAACCTCACGTAGGGCACAAATGGTCTGCTCCATTTGGAATGTGATGTCTACGAAGTAACATAAGGCACGGCACCAGGGCAGTCCTTCTCATGCTGGGCCACATCACCAGAGCTGACCCAGCTCAGAGTGGGAGAGGCGGTGGTGGGGAGGACCCAAGCTTCTAACAAAAAGTGCCAAACCCCTCCCTGCACCCTCGGGCACGAAGCTGGTGATTCACTGCTTCCAACAGAGAGTACCCAAAATGCCCTGCGAAGCCAAAGCCTGCTTGGTCAAAAGGCAAACTAGACTTTGGAAAGGCAAACATTCGTGCTGAACTAAGTTCTTGGTAACTAGGTCCTAACTTGTATGCTTCTAGAAAGGAGGGGCTGGATTAGCTTTCTATTCTAAAACCTCATTCATTCAAAACAATTCAGTATACTTCCGTAGATCGTAAGTCTAGCCCAAGACACATGGAGCCAAAACCAAGGTGGTGGTGGGCAGCAATGCTCTCTGGAGACTCTAGGGGGATCTGCTCCCGACTTTTCAACCTTCCTCAGGCTTCCCTCATTTCTGATTCATGGTTTCTTTCTTTGTCTTAACAACGCCAATTGCATCTCCCTGATTGTGCTTCTGTACAGTGTTTCCCTACTAACCATCGTCACAAAATAGTTCCCTGATTAAAAAATAGTTTAGATTTCTTTAGTTTATGTCTATGAATATTTTGCCTTCATGTATGTATGCAGGTGTGTGTCTGGTGCTGGCTGAGATCAGAAGAAGGCATCAGAACCCCTGCAAATGGAGTTACAGATGGTTGTGAGCCACCATGGGGGTGCTGGGAATCAAACCTGGGGCCTCTGGAAAAGCAGCTGGTGCCCTTAACCACTGAGCCCTATCTTCTTTTAAGGATCCATGCTTTTAAAATAGATTTGCTTAGATCACCCCAGCAATCTCATCTCAAGGTTCTCAACCTTAATTGTATCAGTAACATCCCTTATCTCTTAGAATACAAAGTCACAGATTCCAGAGATGGGGACAGACATATTTGCTGGGATTCGGGGAGCATTATTCTGTCTGACAACATGGTATGATGCAGAGAACAATTCAAAAACACTGTTCATTAGCATCCAGTTCTATGTATAAATGATACAGAAGTGAGCCATGCTCCTTAAGGGTATTGGGCTGCTAAGAAAGCTACAAGTGTGTGGTGGTCCATGCTCTTAACGCCAGCACATGGGAGGCAGAGGAAGGCAGATCTCTGTGAGTCTGAGGCCAGCCTGGTCTAGAGAGTGAGTTCAGGGACAACCAAGGCTGCAGAGTGAAACTCTGTTTCCAAAAAACAACAGCAACCTCTCCCCCAAACCAAACCAAACCAAACCAAACCAAACCAACCAAACAAAAAACTTCCCACAAATCACCACCACCACCAACTGCCCTCCAAAACAAAATAAAAATGCTAACAAGTGCTGGGCAATGGTGGCACATGCCTTTAATCCCAGCACTTGGGAGGCAGAGGCAGGTAGATTTCTGAGTTTGAGGCCAACCTGGCCTGCAGAGTGAGATCCAGGACAGCCAGGGCTATACAGAGAAACCTTGTTTTGAAAACAAAACAAAATATTAACAAGTTATTTTTATTGTTCTTGCTGATGTGTGTGTGTGTGTGTGTGTGTGTGTGTGTGTGTATGTGTGTATTTTTGAGATAAGGTCTCATTGTGTAGCCATGGGTTGCCTAGAACTCAATGTGTAGACAAGATGGACCTTGAGCTCACAAAAATCTGCCACCTGCCTCTGCCTCCTAAGTACTAGGATGAATTTAAGGCAGGGCAATAGTTCTTGGTTGTAATCACCCACTGATTTTTAATTTTCCTATAAAGAGATTAAGTTGTTGCCTGATATATTAGTCAGGGTTCATCAGAGGAACAGAACTTATAGAATGAACATATAGTCAGGCTCTGGTCCAGCTTGTCCATCAATGGCTGTCTACCAACGGAAGAGCTGGTAGTTGTTCAGTCAACGAGGTGGGATGTATTAGCTGGTCTTCGGTATACACCAGAATCCTGAAGAAGCAGGCTCTAATGTCAGTGAAGAAATAAACTTGCTAGTGAGAGTGAGAGCAACCAGACAAAGAGAATACACTTCCTTCTTCCGTGACCTTTGTAAAGGCTGCCTCCAGAAAGTGTGACCCAGATTAAAGGTGGATCTTCCCATTTTAAAAGATACATATTTAAGCTAATCAATGGTGGTGCTATGTGTTTTTAATCCCAGTAGTTGGGGGCAGGGGCAGGTGAATCTTTGAGTTTGAGGCCAGCCTGGTCTACAGAGCAAGTTCTAAGACAACCAAGACTACACAGAAAAGACAGCTTGTCTCAAAAAAAAAAAAAAAAAAAATCGAGATTGAAAAGATGATTCAAATAAGGAAAAGTCTTTCTAAGATGTACCCGCCTCTTGGGTTTTAGTTAATTCCAGATGTAGTCAAGTTGACAACCAAGATAGCCACCACACCTGGTTTTACTCTTCAGCTGACATTTGTCATACCTCTCTCCCTTATACCCGGGTACTTGGGACAGAAAGCTATCTGCTGAGTAGCTGTGGACACTTTAGAATTGTTCTGAGAGCATTCACGGGAAGGACTGCAATGAGAGCGGCTGCCAAAGATGTAACTCCTATTTTGGAAGGCTTTGCTCCAGTTGTGGCTATTTCAGATAATGTACGCCAGGAGGAAGCCAGCCACAGGATTGAAACCTTAGTAAGCTTTAAGTACTACTGTAGCTTTTCTCACTCCAGAGAGGAGGGAAGGAATTTAGGTAACTCAGTAAGAAGGCAGTGATTGGTGCAATAAAACCGGTGATTTGTTCTTAGTAATAAGACCTGTGATTGGTGGAACTGAAAGCTAGCTATGCCATGATTGGTTTTGTTTGTTTGTTTTTAAGATTTATTTATTTATTATATGTATGTACACTGTAGCTGTCTTCAGACACACCAGAAGAGGGCGTCAGATTTCATTATTGGATGGTTGTGAGCCACCATGTGGTTGCTGGGATTTGAACTCAGGACCTTTGGAAGAACAATCAGTGCTCTTAACTGGTGAGCCATCTCTCCAGTCCACTATGATTGGTTTAAATGCTTCATTTGCAAACCACACCCCTCCTAGATATATAATCAGGTGGTTCAGCTCACTTTTTGAGTAGGCCAGGAGACACTTTCTTATGTTGCTCCTTGGTGTTGTAACACTATTAGCTTTAATAGAAGACCTCTTCTGAATGGTCTTTTCTTACCTTCTTGAAGTCTTTTTTCTGTGGGCAGAACAGATTGAGCTGGTAACATTGTCTTAATTAGGTTACTAGTGCTGAGATAAAGACCAGGACCCAAAGCAGCTTGGGGAAGAGAGGGTTCATTTCATCTTCTACTCCCAGGTAACAGTGTACCACGAGGAAACTCAAAGCAGAAACTGAAGTGGAAGCCATGGAAGACTGGAGCTTTCTTACTTTGCTTCTCGTGGCTAGCTCAGCTTGCTTTCTTACATAACAACCTGCCCTGGGTGACATTGCCTCCCTGGCCTGGGCTGAGCTCAACCAAATCAGTCATCAGTCAAGAAAAATACCCTCAGCCAGGCAGTGGGTATTTAATCCTAGCACTTGGGAGGCGGAGGCAGGCAGATTTCTGAGTTCGAGGCCAGTCTGGTCTACAGATTGAGTTCCAGGACAGCCAGGGCTATACAGAGAAACCCTGTCTCGAAAAAGAAAAGAAAAAAAGAAAGAAAGAAAGACAGACAGACAGACAGACAGACAGACAGACAGAAAGAAAGAAAGAAAGAAAGAAAGAAAGAAAAAGGCCCTAGCACTTACCTGTAGGCAATCTGGTACAGCATTTTCTCAGTCGAGGTTCCTCTGCCCAATTAAGTCTAGCTTGTGTCAAGATGACAACCCAGACAGCTATGAAGCGAAGTGGTGGTGTGGCCACAGGGAGGAGGTAGCTAAAGAGTTCCAGAGAGCAGCAGGCAGAAATGACAAAGTAGGAGGAAGCATGGAGAAGGAGAAAACTGAATTGCTAAGATGAGGGACTGGGAGCCCTGGTCACTGGAAAAGAGTTCCAGGCAGGTGCCAAGTCTTAAAGACTGAGGATCCCCACATCCAAGACTTAAGAACCCTAACATGCTTCTGGGGGGCTGCAGGGGGCTGCTGCTGTTGCTGCTGTTGCTGCTGTTGCTGCTGTTGCTGCTGTTGCAAACCAAGGGTTTTATTAGATGCTAATGAAAATTAAGACGGCAGTCTTTGACAATCCAAACCCGGAGCATTAAGTTTTCAACATGAGAACCCTGAGCTCTCTGCCTCACACTGCGTAAGTCTCAGAAGGCATAAGTCTCCAGCTCTCAGAGCTTGGAGGTTCATGTCCCTGAACCTGGCGGCCTAGCCCATTAGTCTTTGACATTCAGTAGCCTGGGATTACAACCCTGGAAATGCTATTCTTTTTTTTTTTTTTTTTTCTTTTAAGATTTATTTATTTATTGTTACATGTAAGTACACTGTAGCTGTTTTCAGACATACCAGAAGAGGGCATCAGACCTCATTATGGACAAATGTTAGCCACCATGTGGTTGCTGGGATTTGAACTCAGGACCTTCGGTAAAGCAGTCAGTGCTTTTACCCGCTGAGGCATCTCACCAGCCCTGGAAATGCTATTCTTTGCCTTTGCCTAAGCAGAGGCAAGCTCCAGCCAGCTTACAGATAACAGGACAACACGGAAACTATCCAATTTTATTAAGTGAAAATAAGCAAATTCAATGAGTGTATAGAGACTATCCCAATTTTGCAGAATTTCTTCCCCCTATAAATGTACCATCCCTGTTTCAATATTCTTATCTATAAATGAAAATGCCTGACTTCAAGGGATATGTAGTTTGGGTCAACAGCTTTACATTTATTGGTGTATATATGAGTCATCTGGGATGCCGGTAAAAGGGGATTTTGCTACAGTTTGTCTGAGGTGGACCCAAGAGCCTGCATGTCTAACTGCTCGCAGGTATTGATGGTGCAGATGTTGGATCATGCTTTGAATGGCAAGGGACTGAGAACAAAATCTGGAAGATCTTGGCACAATTGACCACTGAGAGGTCCACTCATGTGAACTTTAACCTGTTCCTGTTTCTCCACTTTGATAGCTTATCTTTCTGCTCAAGCATTTTGTTCTTTTTAAAATCTAGCAATGATATAAGTATCTATGCTTTCAGAGTTCGTCTTTCTTTTGAAGAGTTCTGCTGGCACATGCCTTTAAGCCCAGCACTCAGGAGGCAGAGGTAGTTTGAGGTCTGCCTGGTTGACAGAGCAAGTTCTAGGATAGCCAAGGCTATCCTATACCCTGAGAAACCGTGCCTCATAACACCAATAAAACAAAAATAAAAACAAAAATTAAATTGAAAAAGAGTTCTTTTATTTGCATGTGTATGTCTGTACTTGTGCCTGCGAAGGCCAGAATGGGGTGTCAGATCCCGTGGACCTGAAGTCAGAGGTGTTTGTGAGTTACCCAGTGTGGGTGCTGGGATGCTCTATCTCTCCAGCCCCAGGGTTTAGCTTTTGTAACCATGATAATTAGTATACCATAGGTGTATTAAAGTATATAGTGAATAATAATATATGAGCACATCTATTAAAGTGCCATCAAACTCTAAATAATTAATAGTGTTCACCCCCAATGATTCCTTCTACTTCTGATGCTCCTTCTGTCCCCTGGAAACCACTCACCTGCTTTCCATCACGACAGATTAATGTATCTTTTGTAAGTTCTATGTAAACAGACTCACACAGAGCATACTCTTTTGTGTGGCTTCTGCAACAATTGTTATTCGGTCCGTGTTCTTGTATCACTACTTGATTTCTTGTTTGTTCTTGACAGTATTCCACTGACTAGTCTCCCTCACCATAAATCTAGCCATTCACTCTTTGGATTATTTCTAGTTTACAGGTTTTACAAACAAAGCTGCTGTGAACATCCATGTACAAGCCATTGTATAAAGTATGCATTTGTTTTCTCTGTGGAGAACACTGAGTACAGAGAATAGATCTAGTGGTCTATTATGTTTACTAAAAAATTCTTTTTTAGACTTACTTATTTTGCTTTATTTGTATAAACATGTTGACTGCTTGTATATATGTACACCATGTACATACCTGTTGAATCCTCTTAAACTGGGGTTACAGATGGTTTGAGCTACTATATGGGTGATAGAAACTGAACCCCAATCTTCTGCAAGAGCAACAAGTGCTGTTAACCACTGGTCCATCTCTCTAGCCATAAACATTTTGCTTTAAATAAAACTATTATATTGTTTTTCAAAATATTTATATCATTTATATTGCTACCAGGAGAGCATAAAATTCTAGTTCTTCTGAAAGAATTTTTTACCAGTATTTACTATTTTTTAAAAATTTATTACTTATTATATGTAAGTACATTGTAGCTCTCTTCAGACATTCCAGGAGAGGGCATCAGATCTCATTACAGATGGTTGTGAGCCACCATGTGGTTTCTGGGATTTGAACTCAGGACCTTCAGAAGGGCAGTCAGTGCTCTTAACTGCTGAGCCATCTCTCCAGCCCCCCAGTATTTACTATTTTGAATGTATGTTGAAAGCAAAAAACCTTTTTAGACAATCATATAGGCAAAAAAAGAAAAAAGAAAAAAAAAGAAAAAGAAAAAAGCCACCTGTTTACCAGTTAATTATTCTCTTGGGAGACAATACTATTAACTTGTCATATTTGTAGATTGCCAAAGTTGGTCCCCTTAGACACACAGGGCCTTGTCTTTTCTTTTTAAATTTATTTATTTGTTGACTGTGTATGCCTGAGTGTGTATGTGTGTGTGTGTGTGTGTGTGTGTGTGTGTGTGTGTATGTGTGTATATGTGTGTGTGAAGTTGTCAAAGGTCAACTTGGCAGAAGTTGTTCTCTTCTTTCACTATGTGGGTTCTGGGGACAGAATTCTGGTTGTCAGGCTTGTCACCAGTCTCACCAGTACTCTTGCCAGTTAAACAATAGTTTTCCTTTCATTTTCATTACCCAAATAAGTCATAAATGGAAGTCCAAGAAAACACAGAAACCCCCACATCCAGAAAGCTGAAAGTACTTCTTCGCCTCTGCCTCTTGTTGGAGACAAGGCCTTACGCTACTGCCCAGACTGGTCTGAAGTAGTCCTTCTCTCGGCTTCCCCAGTGCCAAGGACTGGAGTGTGTGCCACCTCTCAGCTTCCCCACTGTGACTTATTTCTTTCTGTTTTTAAAGTTGGTTTTATAAGTGACTAGAATCGACTCTATCTTTAATGAACTTAAATTTAGTATTATTTTCTGTGACATAGTAAATCAGGAACAAAACAAAACAGCTGTATAGTGTTCTATTTTCTTAAAGCATTTCCTAATACAGTTCAACACAGTGTTTAGTATAATTTAATATTAACATTTCAGATCTTTAGTGTATTAAATGAATTCTTCTTTTTAATTAGATGAAGTATCTTAACTCATACCTTTATGCATAAAAAATTCTTATTTTTCAGTTACAAAAAGGGATAGCAAAATAACATAAATGATTATGATTCTTACACATTACTGGATCAAAATACTATATGCTGAGTAGACACTGAAGGATTGGATCTCTGTTTATTATCTAATTAAGGTCCGTGGAGAATATTCTATTTTAGTCTAGTTTAGACACAGCCTCCACACTAGAGATTGTTAAAGGTTTTAAAAATATGTTCAAGAAATCTAGAAGTTATGTTATTCTCCTTGGGGAAGCCAAGGCCAAAGCCACTTCAATAGCAAGCATGGCAATTTCTAAGATCGTTCTCCATGTCCCGATGCCCCATGTCCTTCTCTTCCTACCCTTCCTCACTCGAGCCGCATTAACTTGGCTGCTTGCGATGGTGTTGTCTCCCGACACTCACAACCCATCTCTGACCTGGCTTTTGGCCAGGAGTTTAACTTCTCTGCTGGGCCCACAGCTGATGTAATACATACATTGTCTTCCGAGCTGATAAGCAGGAACCCCAAGGAAATGCATCTCAAGGTTTATCTCATCATCCAGAAAAAATAATTTGTTCAGGGATTCACTTCACTTGGTCACTCAGTTTACCAACGGCCCTGTTCTAAGAAAGTACTACTAAGAGAATGGCCAGGAAAATACCGCTTAAGCCATTGTCATTGTCCTTCCCCAAAACTCACCGACAGAACAAGGAAAATTACCTAAATTTGTCAAGGATACCTGAGGAAGTTCTCCACCCAAAGCTCTCAAAGGAGAAACCTGGGAGAAGCAAGCTCAGAGATTCTCTGAGCTGCCTTTAGAACAGGGGCGTCTTTACACACAGAATCCCGAAACTGCCTTTGTATTCCTGGGCTGAGGTTATAAACCAAGGTTTGAGTTCTGCCAGTTAATGCTCTTAGTTGTCCTGGCTTTACTTTTCAAGAATGAAAACTTCAGGTCCTAAATCATTTTCTGACTGGGATATTGTAGGCAATTGAACGAATGAAGGCGGTCCCCAGGATGAACGACCAGATACACCAAACTCAAGACCACACCCTAGATCGTAGGGCACGAAGGGTCCAGCCCAGGCTGTTTCAAATATCACAGGACTTTATAAGAACATGAAACCGAAAATGGGAAAGTCCCTTTGTAACCTAGTTCAGCATCATCAGCTTGGAGACTGGTGACAGCCTTCGGATCTGACTCCCGATTGGCTGCGAGCTCAGGGACTATATAAGAGCGTGCTCCCAGGCTGCCTCTCATTTCAGTCGTCCGGACACGGAGCTTCAGTCTTCAGGATGGCTCGCTCGGTGACCCTGATCTTTCTGGTGCTTGTCTCACTGACCAGCCTGTATGCTGTCCAGAGTGAGTGCCTCTTCCCCACCTCTTGGCGTTAAATTTTGATTTCTCCTTAGTTCTCCTTCCTAACGGGATTGGCCAGGGCTAAGTCTCTCGGGAAAGGAGTGGGCGTCCCGCTGCCCGGTTCTTTCTGCTTCGAGGCTACCGGGTGGATGCAGCGCTGGAGGTGGGGAAGGCTTCTCTTTTTCTCCTCTGCCGGCCGGAGCCCCTAGGCTCTCTGAGCGCAGCAGGAGGGTGGGGCTGCCCGGAAAGTGCAGGGTGGAGGGCTCTGAGCGCGTAGAAGCTGGGCCGGGACCCAGGAAGTCTGACAGCCCTGGCGCAGCTTCATTCGCACTTGCCGAACGCCTCGGATCCAACCGAAGTTGGGAGAAATGGGCGTGGGTCCCAGACTCTGCGATGTTTCCAAAGCTTTCTGACCTTTAACTTTGTATTATTAACGTTGCTTTTAGTAATAACCATAAAGGTCGCTTGGGTATGAGGCTTATTGCAATGCTGAGGACCTCGTGTGCATCATAAGTTTGAAAGTACTATGTTTGAAAAAGTTTGAAAGTCTATGATGTAAACGTTATGGTTCCTCGTGCCTTAAGACAGGGAACTAGAGGAGACATCGAGACTTAGAGTAGCTTATCCACACAGTGGACTAATGGCAGTCGGGGCTGGAATTGAGGCTGCTCTGTGCCGTCTGTGGTAATGCAGGCCTCCATTTGTTTCTAGAAGTGTCTAGGCCTTCCTGGGTCATGGTCTATGAAGCAGTCTGAGCAGATGCCTTGGGCCCTTAGTACCTCACACAGAGCTTCCTTTTTGGCATGCTGCCTGGTTCTTTCTGAGATAGCGCCTCTGCTTTCAGTTTTGAGAAAACTAAGACTTTGTCTTAAGTCAAGGAGGTTGTGAACTCTGGGCTCAGGATTATTTCCGTGTGGTTACCAAGACTCTTGAGGATAAGTAAGAACTCCCAAAGTCGTGGAGGTAGAAATATGGCAGAGCCCAGACTTAAACCTGGCCCGACATTGTGGAAGAGATGGTTCTTGCCCAGAGGATCTCAGGCAGGATGAACCTGGGCTCTGACCTGTGTGGCATTTAGCATGTTCTTGTTACCAAAACCTCAAAGGCAAGGAAATCTGTGGCTTATCTTACTTTAACTTTACAGGGATAAAAGGAATTCAAAGTTGTACTGAGACCTTCACTCTAGCTGGCCACGGTTCTCAGATCTTCCTCCTCCCTACCGCCTTCCTTGGGCGGATAAGTGGCTGCTCTTCAGAGATCATGCACACTGAATAGACATGTATCTGAGTATATTATGGCTGGGCATAGTTGTGCACATCTTTAATCCCAGTATTTTGGAGGCTGAGGCGGATGGATCTCTGTGAGTTTGAGACCAGCCTGGTTTACAAAGTGAGTCCAGGACAAAAAAAAAA
>JADRCD010207761.1:0-12568 GCA_019843815.1 Montemys delectorum | reverse complement strand
GGGGGGGGGAGAGAGAGAGAGAGAGAGAGAGAGAGAGAGAGAGAGAGAGAGAGAGAGAGAGGGCGCAAATCATGTGTAAAGTGTATGGAGAGGAAGCTGTGCTATAAGACACTCACCTTAGAACAGCAAGAGGCAGCAGATGAAATTGAACAAGGTTCCTCCCTGCACAAGAGTCCTTGCCTGGCTAGCCACTGAACAAAATACCCAACTCTGAGTGTGGCTGATCCTTGGGGTCCCCTGGCACGGTTACCTGACTACCTGAAGAATGGAAGACCAAGGGGAGTTTTTCAAATCCAAGGAGGCCTCATTAAGCCCTGCTCAGTGCCTTCCCAAAGGGTCTCATACAGAGAGGAGTTATTCCTGGAGGAGGGCTCCTAAAAGGTCAACAACTCGCCAGTTACTGAGAATCTGAACAATAACGACCTTTCAAAGGGGAGACAGATGCTTGGGGCCCCACAAAGCTAGGGGTCCAGCCTGCAGTCTCTGACAATGATTAATTAGAACGTGCTTAGACCGTTGTAGGTCAGTGGTGCATGTTGTAGGTCAGCTACTGCATGTTATCACATGTACGAAATAGTCCCAGGTCCTTCCCTGAAAAAATTTAGTAAATACTACCTTAACGATATAGAGCCAAATGGCAGCTGAGTTACAAAGAACCAGCTCATCATTAAACAACAAAAACTCCAGTTATGATCCCAAGCACATTAGGTTGCCTGTGGGCTAATGATCTGGTGGGTGGCGGTAGCACACAGAGGCTGTGCAATCCTTGTCCCAAAGCAGAGGCTGAGCTGTCAGTCTTTCTGGGAAAGCGCTGGCACCCTGACTCTGAGCTCATGCAGCAGAGCAAGTGCCAAGCAAAAAGCCTTCGGTAGCACGGTATTTCATCTCTGCTCCCGAAAGTGCCCCACAAAAGTTAACTCTAGAATCAACAGGAAAGACCTAGAAAAACGCAAAAGTCCGCGAAAACTAGGGTTTCTGACGCAACGTTTCTGCTTAAGAAAGAGGAAATCGCCTGCCTGCTGTCCCCTGGGTTAACCAACTAGCAGCTGCAGGACACTGAAGGCCAGGGAGACACGCTGGTTACCTTGGCTGTCACCCTGGCGGTCGCAGGCGTGGCTCATCTCGGCTCCTGGCTTCTCTGCTGGGGCTGCAGCGGGGCTCCGTTCTGGATCGCACAGGTGCAGGCAGAGACACTAGGGACCAGGACAAGCCCGCCACTGCTCTGCCTTGCCACCCAGGCTGCAGCGCCCGCCTCCGGAGGCAGCCTGGGGCTCTCTAAGAAGACACAATTTGAGCCAGGGCCAGCGTCCCTCCGCCCTGTCTGGAAGGTGGGGAGTAGGTGCCAGGGGCGTGTCATTGAGACAGGCATAGAAGCCCCATCAGCCCCAGGGGAAGGTAGGGGCAGCAAGGCAGTGGGCCAGCTCCTAGTGACCACCAGCCCCAGCCCCTCCGCAGCCCACCTACTCTTCTTATTTCGTCTCTCTACCCTCACTCCCCTGTTTTTGTTTGTTTGTTTTTGAGTCATTCTGACTCAGCCCTGGAAAACTCACTATGTAGCTCAGGCTGGCCACAAACTCTCAGCAATCCTCCTGCCTCTCAGCCTTCCACTGATAGGAGTAGAGCAACAGCTTTTTCTTGCAGGGTCTGAGCTGGACACACCAGTCTCAAGGTAAATTCGATACTGCTTGTTCCTGGTGCCTTCTGGGAACCTATTTTAAGGCAGCTGCTGAACCCATTCATTCGGGACTGCCCTGACGTTTAAAAGTTGTACAAGTGAATCGGTTTTTCCTTCCATGACTTCAACCTGTTGCTGCTACAATATTCCAAGTTTGGGGAAGGCAAAGTGGCCAGCTGTTTGTTCCAGGATGGCAACTGCATTAGCTGCTTATCTCTTTGCTGGAACAATACACAGGGACCAAGGTAGGGGAGGAGGAGTTTATTTAGGCTCATGGTTCCAAGAGGGTACAAGTCTATCCCGGAGGAGGAGGGAGGGCAGCAGGAGTATGAGGCTGCTGGTCACACTGCATACACAGTGTGGAAGAGAAAACAAATGAACGCTGGTTCTCAGACAGCTTTCTTATTTTGAGTCTATGAGTCCCCCCACCCCTGTCCCTGGGCTGGTACCGCCCCCATTCAGGGATGCACTTTCCCTAAATTAAACCTCTCTGAAAAAACCCTCACCAACACACCCAGGAAGATGTCTCCTAAATATATACAGATGTAATTGATATAAAATCTAGTCAACAAGATGCGAGGATGAACCATCACCAAAGGAAACAAAGTGATGTATTAGAAAAATCTAATGTTCACCTGATCTTTAGATGAAAGTTTGCTCTCTGATATATGACTCCAAGTTCTGGAGGCTTTATCTCTGCCATGTTCCTTCTGTAAATTTAATTTTAATCAGCAGGTGCTTTTTTTTTTCTTCTTTGTCATTCCTTCCAGCATGTGTTTTGTTTAAAGTTGAATTCTCCTTAATGCTTTTTTTTTTTCTTCTGGTTTTGGGTTTTTGGTTTTTCCCAGACAGGGTTTCTCTGTGTAGCCCTAGCTGTCCTGGAACTCACTCTGTTGACCAGGCTGGCCTCCACGCATACCTTTAATCCCAGCACTTGGGAGGCAGAGGCAGACGGATTTCTGAGTTCGAGGCCAGCTTGGTCTCCTTAATGCTTTTTAACTCATATTGTGGACATGATAGGAAGCATCAGCTAATGTTACATCAAGGCACATGGTGATCGCTACGTCTAGAGTTACACTGGTAATTCCGTCCGGGATGGACTAACACAAAAATCCCACTTTGACTGGAAGCCTAGTGTCATTTCCCTGTGGAGTGTTACATCCTACCTCCTTTAGCAAATAGTGAGACCTTGTACACCCAATAAAGGCTGATGGCTTCTAATGTACCAAGTCTGCGTAGTGTTAGATACTTAAAGTTGGGTTTAGGAAGATTCTGTGTGTCTCACCTCTTTATTGATATTTACTATTTATTGAGTTTTACTCTAAAGAAAGGACTCAGATCAGTGATAGAAGCAAAAACCAAAAAAAAAAAAAAAAAAAAAAAAAGAATTTTTGAAGTTAAATTCTATAACTCCACTGAGAAAAATAGTGACAAGGACCTGAGATGTGGCTCAGATGCTAGGTAACCTCCTCACATGTACGGAACCTGGGGCTTGATCCAAGAGCCATTGCTGCTTAATCTCAGGAGGGAGAGGCAGGCAACTCAGAAGTTCAAGGTTGTCCTAAATTATACAGAGGGTTGGAGACCAGCCTGGACTCCATGAGATCCTATCAGGATCTGACTTCACATGGAAAAAAACAAACCCTACTCATTGGCCAGGGGATTTGAGAGAAGATATTAATCTATTAAAAGCCCTTGGCATTCATTGACCATGGTTCTTAGAGCCAGCAGGCAATGGAGACAATTATTTATCTGATGATCAGACATTCATTTGTTAAAACAAAACAAAAACCATTTTAAATACCATTTAATATTTATTATTCCTAATTATGTGTGTTTGGGGGGGCATGATCATGAGACTCGGGTGAAGACAGAGATGTATGTCAGATCCCTCTGGAGATGCAGCTGCAGGTGGTTGGTTGTGAAGCACTTGACTTAGGTGCTGAGAATCTCACTAAGGTTCTCTGGAAGGGGAGTACATGCTTTACCTACGAAGCCACATCTCTACTCCCTAAAATCAAATCAAGAACTACTTTTATTATGATATGCATCCAGACCTAGAATAAGGCCTCCCATACCTCCAATCTCCATCTATTGTGTGTCTTTTACTGAGATATGAGCAAATGTCCATTCACCCCAAGGAGGTAATTGATGACAGAATAAATAAATGATTCCACATAACTCTAGCTCAGTGACCAATGAGCTTACAGGAATGTGAATGTGCAATTACTTGTAGGAGCCGAAGTGGTTCAAAATCTGTCATGTTACTGAAAACTCTACCCCAGCATGGATAACTCAAAAAAGCTGTATCCCAGGGACTTCCTGTAGACTTGCAGCTGCACAGCTGCTATGGGAGGGCCTCCACTTCCCAGCAGATGCACAGCCTCTATAATCTTGAGGAGGGGTCTTGTGAACCTGTAAGATTCAGGTTCTTCCTGAGCCTTTGTAAGTTGGCTTATTCAATGAGCTTTAACAGAATGTCTCATTTTAGAGCAAATAGTAACACAATACCACCATTGGCCCTTGGTCTGTAAGAATGGATCTTCCAGCATGAGAGTCCATGTGTACACAGTTAATTGACAAGATGCCATCTTAGATACTGTGGTAGAAGTATGCAGTTCAGTTGATCTGGAAGCTGTCAGTCATCAGAATGACTTAGGTGTAAACTCTGAAAATAACCAAGATTTCTTTGTTAAATATCATTATGCATATCAGATGAATTCCATTGCTCAGCCAGGAGGCTCTCTGAAACACAAAGTGATCATTAAAGACAGAAGGAAAATATTCCAGCAAACCAGGCTGTGGCCATTCACTGTCCTGGACAGTACAGATGTTTCTAGTTTATTGGGTAAAGCAGATCATGTGGCCAAACCTGACAAGAGCAGGATTGGAAGATACTGATAATATTTCCTCAGAGAAGATTTATAATCACCTAGGAGATACACCTCTGGGTGTTTTGTAAAAGAGTTTTCAGAGAGGATTCATTGAGGAGAGATAACCAACCCTGAATGTGCATGTTTGTGAATAAGAATATAGTCTACCCCACAAGCCATCTGGTTAGAGGAAAGAATGGGAAAACTCAGACGGCAGAAATGAGAAAAGGATATTATTATAGTTCTGCTTGCTGTGGCAAAATATCAAGCCCAGGGCAATGTAAAAAAGAATAAGGAGTTATTTGGCTCACATTCTGAGGTGGTACCATCAATAACGGTGAGGAAGACACGTGGTGAGAGTGTAGGGGAAGCTGGTCATGTTGCATCTGCAGTCAGAAAGCAGTCAGAGATGAATGCTGGTGCCCAGATCACTCATCCTTGACATTCATCCCATGACTCCATACCATGGGATGATGTTGCCCAAATTCAGAGTTGTCAGAAGCCATCTAGGAAAGACTAAAGGCATGTGAGCAAGTTTTCTGGAGATGGGCCGCTGTTTTGCATGGCTTGTGATAGGTGAGCTCTAAGAACGCACGGTCCTTAGAGACTTCATCCCAGGATTGAGTCTTGCTACTGATATGGCTTTCCTGTCAATATTACATTGCCTAATGATTCCTGGGCATCAGCCACCCTGTTGGGCCAACTCCCTGCAGATCCACATGAAGATGAACGTTCATGAATTCATGCTGTTTGGATGAGTTAATAGCTTTATAGAATTCCTGAATTGATTCAAATAATTTTATGAAGAAAATGCAAGGAGATGGTTGTTTTGCCAGAAAGATGTAGTAAGGTTAGAATCAAGAATAGAATGTGCCCACTCTTCATAGAATAGTGAGTAAAGGCTGGGTGATAAGGAATAAAATGGGCTTTCACAATTACACCGAAAAGAGAAATAGGCTTGAGACAAGGAAAAACATTCACTCTAGGTCAGGTCCAAGGATGAAGCCACAGGTGTGCACTATGACAAAGCAAGGCCATGTGAAACTGTTATTGTGAACTTATAATGAGCTTATAGAATGAAACACTGCTTTGAACTTACTATCAACATCCTCCTGTAACTCCCCTTTTGTATAATTTTATCTATGAGGCAATTTTCTAAAGAACTATTGTCTAAGAAGATATAAGAAGTGTGGCTTGGGGGATTCTGCTCTATCCACCAAATGTATATATGTATAAGTCTGTTTGTCTATACGTATGTATATCATACATGCATAGGTACATGTGTATGTGTGTAAGCATGCATTAACATTTGTGGAGTTGATGAGACAGGTGGTTGGACCCAACTAGTGTGTGTGTGTGTGTGTGTGTGTGCACATGCGCGTGTGCGTGCTCAAGCAACTGTGTGTCTTGTCTGTTTAAATAACTTTCTTTTTTTTTCTTTCTTTTCTCTCTGATTCACAGAGAGTCAATGAGTTCCAAGCCACTCATCTTTCCAGTTAGAGGACCTTGAACTAGAGAGGAAAGAAACCAGCATTTATTAGCACAATATAGTAAGAGAAAAGAAGCCAGTGCTTATTAGTACAAAATAGTAAGAGAGAATTATAAAGCCAAAGATCATCAGTATTTGGCCTTTGTCCAACTCTCTGTCCCACCTCGTACCATAACTTCTAAAGGCCAGGGCAGGTCCCTGGGACAGTGTAGTCTTTCTCTAACCAATTAAATCTCCCCTCCCTTACAGACCCAGCCCGAGCCACATCTCCTAGATGGTTGAAATCTAGTTGATAAAGAGTAAAAAAATCACAAAACAGTTTAGTGGAAGCCAAGCCCAGGTTTAGCCTGGGATTAAATGCTATCTATCATTGGCACTTACTGGAACAATACCAAATTTAGTGAGGCCTCCATAGACAGAGACTGTACCTCCTAAGGCTACAGTAGCAAAGTCTCTTATCTTGGTTTTCAGAATGTAGTTAACAGAACAGTCTGGGCACACAAATATTGGAAAAGACTGGAAACATAATTTTGGAACCAGGCTGGGAGCACCTTAGTGCTATTGAGACCTTAAGTCCTCCTGACCACTGCTTTGGGGACCCTGTGCTTCACAGATCCCAAGCAGCACCCCTGCCTTCTGCCCATTAGGAACCAGAAATAGCCTTGTTTACAACCATGGCCCTCTAGATGGGCAACCCAACGCTGTCTTGGCATGCTCCACCATGTGTATTTCAATTTAACACTCCTAGTCATCTATAATCATCACGCCTTACTATACATTTAGGTCAAATCAGAAGAAAAGCTGCTGTTGGGCCTGAGAACTTCCCTTCCCAATAAAAATTCACTCTCATCTTCTGCCTTTGTAGCCATGGTGTTCACTTGACCAAACCACAGAAGTAGAACATCACAGCCAGAATATAAACACTGCTTTGGGGAAAAAATTTAAATGTATGCCATTAAAAAAAAAAAAAAAAAAAAAAAAAAAACACTGACAAGGGAACTAAGGCAGGTAAATCCAAGTCTAAAATTTCTGTACTTCCTACCCAGAGCCAAGAACACAGGAGAAGGTATCCATTTGCACAGTGACCATTCCTTAGAGAACATGACCACGCTATGTGTTGCTGGTCACTCATGGTAGCCCCCAACACCTTTTGAAAATGAGAAGCCCCGTGTAACAGCAGAGTATCACGAACTAAAGCTCATTTTCTAAAACCATTCATCGCAGCTTTATAACAACCACACCTTAAGAGACAGATGAATTTAGTACGTTTTGAAGTTTATTGATGCTTTCCTTTTATGTAAAATGTGGCATGATACCCATACTTCTGACTTGTGCTATGTTGCCTGGGGATGCCTGACAATGCGTAAAACTGAACTGTATTACTCAGAGTCTTTAATTACAGATCATCTCATGGCTTGTCTCTTCCTCACATGTACATAGTAATCTGGCGTTTCCAAAAAGTGGGCATATGAAAACTACACACACAAAAGGAGGAGGAATAAAAGGAGGAGGAGGAGGGGGAAGAGGAGGAGGGGGAAGAGGAGGAGGGAGGAGGAGGAGGAGGGGGAAGAGGAAGGGGAGGAAGAGGAGGAGGAGGAGGAGGAGGAGAGGCAAGGGCAGGGGTGAGAGGAAAAGAAATAGCTTATTCCTTACATACAGTTCAATTCAGTGACACAGCACATGATCCTGGTAGAAAAGTCCAGCCTTATGAAGCTACATCCCACATTCCTGTGCCATGACAGCCACATGTTACAGGATGATTTCAGAAGCCAGCTGGCATTGATTTGCTTTACTCACATACTCCATGACAGAAAGGTCTCCAACATTCCCTCTAATACCAAAACAAACAAACAAACAAAAACAAACAACAACAACAACAACAACAAAAACGATGGCGCGTCATTAACCAAGTCATTCATTTGTGCTTCCTAGGACAGATGAAAGATTCTAGATAGGAGATGGTCTCACCTAGAGTCCAACCCTGAAATTTTACACCAGAAAGCCAGGTCAGAGGTTACATAATAGCCAGCCACCAGAGTGGAACACAGTCTACAGACAGGTTTGCTTTGGCCATCTCTGTAGAGGAATTTTAATCCAGCAACATGACTGCTCTGACCACACGCAAAGGCCCCCTCGGTCTGTGATCTGGCTGGAATGGAGATATGCCCTTAGTGCACACCTTTAATCCTTCTGGCCGGAATCCTTTTTATACCTTTTTTTTAAAGATTCGCTTATTGTATTTATATGAATACATTGTCACTCTCCTCAGATACACCAAAGGAGGACACCAGATCCCATTACAATCAGTTGTGAGCCACCATGTGGGTGCTGGGAATTGAACTCAGGACTGCTGGAGGAGCAGTCAGTGCTCTTAACTGCTGAGTCATCTCTCCAACCCCAGTTTTATACTTTTAATCCAAAACAATGATGTCCAATTGAGGGGCAGACAAAGTGACAAGTCAAAGAAAGGGGCAAGGTGTCAGGGTCTCTGTCTTTTACTCAGGCCGTGACTTAGATGCCAGGTAGTCACAGGCACCGCGATGGACAAATGGGGGCTGTGTGGCAGTTGCCATGGCAACAGACTCAAGAGAGTCCCTGTGGCCTAGGGCTGATGTCATTGCTGGATTCGGAGGCTGACTGTAAAGCCACTTCTAATGCCGACATAAAAAGGCTGTATTGTAAACCACAAGAACCTCAAGAAGGAAGACCAAAGTGTGGCTACTTTGATCCTTCTTAGAAGGGGGAACAAAATACCCATGGAAGGAGTTGTAGAGACAAAGTGTGGAGCAGAGACTTAAGGAAGGACAATCCAGAGACTGCCCCACCTGGGAATCCTTCCCATATTCAGTCACCAAATCCAGACACTATTGTGGATGCCAGCAAGTGCTGGCTGACAGGAGCCTGATATAGCTGTCTCCTGAGAGGCCCTGCCAGTGCCTGACTAATACAGAAATAGAGGCTCACCGCTATCCATTGGACTGAGCATACGGTCCCCAATGAAGGAGGTAGAGAAAGGACCCAAGGAACTGAAGGGGTTTACAGCTCCTTAGGAGGAACAACAATATGAACTAACTAGTACCCTCAGAGCTCCCAGGGACTCAACCACCAACCAAAGAGTACATGTGGTAAGACTCATGGCTCCAGTTGCATATGTAGCAGAGGATGGCCAAGTCGGTCATCAATGGGAGGAGAGGCCTTTGGTTCTGTGAAGGATCCATGCTCCAGTGTAGGGGAATGCCAGGGCCAGGCAGTGTGAGAGGGTGAGTTGGTGAGCAAAGGGAGCAGGGAAGGAACAGGGTTTTGTTGTTGTTGTTGTTTTGTTTTGTTTTTGTTTTTGTTTTTGTTTTTGTTTTTGTTTTCAGAGAGGAAACTGGAGGGAAAAGGGATATCATTCAAAATGTAAATAAAGAAAATATCTAATAAAAAAAAGGCTGTGTTGTGCCCTGTGGGCTCTTTTTGAATGTGAAGCTAGACTCTTTACCATGTGTACATGCCATCTTCCTCCCTGGCACTAGAATTTTATGGTAGAGGCATTCCTCATCTCTGCTTGCTACCTAAGAACTCTTTGGGGCTGGAGAGACGGCTCAGCAGTCAAGAGCACTGACTGCTCTTCTGAAGGTCCTGAGTTCAAATCCCAACAACCACATGGTGGCTCACAACCATCCGTAATGAGATCTGACGCCTTCTTCTGGTGTGTCTGAAGACAGCAACAGCGTACTTACATATAATAAATAAATAAAAAATAAAAAAAAGGAACCCTTCTCCATCTTTCTCTACCTTGCTCCCTACCCCAAATACCACCAAACGTGGATGCTGTCATCCATTCTCAGTTATCCTCTGATAACCTTTGGTCAGTGAGGGCCTGTCTGGGCTGGAGGATCAATGGTCTCCAGAGGTTCTCCTTGGGGTCACCATGACCTTGCTAGGCTCCCTGACAAGAAGCAGGAGCTCCTGAAAATATGAAAGATTCTCCTGAGATTGTTTGACCTTGTAGGCTGTCTTTCACCCAATTCCTTTGGTCCAGGAACATTGGCAGCCTGTGTTTTTGTGACTATCCCTTGTGGCTGCCTAGGTCCCCTGACTATATCTATAATGAGTTACTTGGTAAATCCTTGAATTGTCCTCATTTAAAGGCATTGTCTGTTTGCTTTCTTGTTCTCAAAGGAGAAGGTTGCAAAAACAGATCACCTTCATCCCAGAAACAGCAGGATTGGTCTAAGGGGTGAACCCCAATTGCTCTAAACCCTCTTTATGATCTTAATCTTTATGTGTAATCACTAAGTTAAGCCCCAGAATTCAGAAATTCTAATGAATACAAGAGGAAGTCCGACAAAGGATTTCCCACCTGGGCTGGTGTTTAGCTGGCCCAGCATTCTGAAGGTGAAAGCAAGACTGTCAGAAATTCAACTTTGCCATCAGCTACATAGTGAGTTCAAGGTCAGTCAGGGCTCCAAGACCCTGTCTGAAAAGCAAAGCAAGACAAAGATGCTACACATATTAGTCGGAAATCATACTTTATGTCTGCGATCCTAGCGGTGGGGAAGGCAAAGCAGAAGGACAGACCATGACTTCAAAATTAGCCTGAGCTGCAGAGTGGGGTCTTGCCTCAAAAACTAACAAACAAACCCCAAAGCACAGAAAGAAAGAGAGAAAGAAAGGAAGAAAGAGAAACAAAGGAAGAAACAACAGAAGAAAAAAGAAACAAAGGAAGAAACAAAGAAACAAAAAGAAAGAATGAACAAAGGAAGGAAGAAGAGACAGGAAAAAGGAAAAAAGAGAAATATATTTCATATTTTCAAGTGAACCTAGAATTTTCCCTAGGTAAGAAGCAATAACTAATTGGCATTTTAGACGTTTTGAGTTTATAAAAACATTGGCTCTTGTCATAACATTAAATTGAGAAACCACAGATGATAGTGGGGCATAGCACTCCTGTGGGGAAGCTGAACCATCAGACTCAAATCCCTTTGGGAGTGAGGAAAGCAGTCAGCGAAAGGACAGAATAGCTGTCATTCTAAAATGTCAATGGGAATCTTAGAGACACCCCAGGAACTCTGAGCAGTGATTGGAGAGTTCTAGAAGTCACAAATAACCAATGAGGGGATGCAGTGCCATCCAAGAAGGGTTTTTGCTGACATCCATGGAGTCCACCACCTGGAGCTTTGTTTCCTTGTGACACTGGGTAATATGTTGTTCTTGGGACAACACATAAAAAAAGGCCTTTACCGTTTGGTGACACCATCTAACTGCCTTACTATGTTACTTCTCAAAATCATAGATTCACTCTATTTTCAAAGCATAAGGCTTTGTTAAATGTATTGGTGAGCATATATCCCAATGTCCTGGTGAACTACAAACATGACTGTGGATTGGATACCCAGTGACCACTGATGGATAATCATTTATGAAACACTTTTAAATCCTTGGAGTTCTAAACGCTGGGTATCTTGGTCCATCTACTCCACAAACAATGCCACAAGCTTAGGTTGTGGCTTTCCCTTTGTTTATGATAGCACCAAGATTGAGCTAATCTTAAAAGCATGCTCAAGGTCCATAGATGGTTAGACACATTGTAGTTTCTAGACCCCAGTCTTCCTGATTCCAGAGCCTATCAGGAAACACTGACATTCTGTGTCTTTTGCTGACAATGAAAATTCTTCATGGCCTTGGACACCTGTTTGCAAGCAGAGACTTGCTACATTATCTAAGTGATGTTTCTGCCAGATTTCAGGTATAAACTCAAGCCAAGAAGATACTGGTACCACATCTTTATGCCTTAGGGACCTTGGAGAGGGGAGGGGACCTTGTTTCCTAATGAAAATCTTTCCTGTAATTAAATTATAGATGACTCATGTTTATGTCAAATCCTTGATGAATCTTGATTTTTGAGAAATCATGTCATGACTTAAAATCAAATATAGCCCAAGTGTGTGCAGTTGGGGATGTAATTATTTTTAAATTTGTTATACAAAATGCTATGATTTCTTTCCCAAACTTTAACAGGTAATTGCAACATAGTTCCTTCTTAGATCTAGAAGTTCTAACCAATTAGAAATGTCCCCTTGGGAATGGAACCTTGGGGAAAGGTAAGAGTGCTTGCTACTTACTGCACAGGGGCAAAGTCTAGCAGCTTTGGACAGAGCTAAAGGTGCCTGAGATCGAAAGACAAAATCTTTAAGGTTTTTAGAGGGATACAGACATCTATCAGCTACTTTTTTTTTTTTTTACATTTTTTATTAGATATTTTCTTTATTTACATGTAAATTTTGCCTTTCCCAGGTTCCCCTCCAAAAAACAAACAAACAAACAAAAACAACAAGAACAAACTCCTTTGCCTCCCCCCTCCCCATGCCTGCCACCCCACCCTCTCCCACTTATTGGCCCTGGCATTCCCCTACACTGGGGCACAGAACCTTCACAAGGCCGAGGTCCTTTCCTCCTACTGATGATCGAATTTGCAGTCCTCTACTATACACATGCTGCCAGAACATTCAGTCCCACCCTGTATAGTCCTTGATTGGTGGTTGGGTC
>JADRCD010207759.1:0-53409 GCA_019843815.1 Montemys delectorum | reverse complement strand
AAAAAAAAAAAAAAAAAAAAAAAAGAGCTCCTCACTGTCCCCCAGTATCAAGGTAAAATTTGTATAAGACCCCTCCATCTTTTCATTAAGTTGATATTTAGAATAAAAAGTGATTATCCCAGCTAGGCATGGTAGCACATGTCTATAAGCCCAACACTGTAAACCCAGCCCTGAGGAGGCTGGGATGCAAGGATCATGAGTTCAAAACCAGCCTGACCCAAATAGTGAGTCACTGTCTCAAAACAAACTAAGTGCCTAGCTACTCATCCCAGCACGTTGGGAGTGGGGTTTAGGGGCAGAAGCAGGCAGATCTCTGTGAGTTCAAGGCCAGCCTGAGCTACAGGGTGAGATTCTGTGTCAAAAGACAAAACAGACAGGAACCAAGGAGCAGCCTGGGACAGGAGCCTTCTGGTTTCTTTCTGCACCCCAGAGCTAACCCTGTACCACAGCTCTACATACATAAATTTCTCCCAGGAGTACTGACACAGAGGCTTGCAGGTGGGACAAGCCACAGGCAGAGACAGCAAGACCAGCTAACACCAGAGATAACCAGATGGAGAAAGGCAAGGGCAAGAACATAAGTTACAGAAACCAAGGCTACTTGGCATATCAGAACCCAGTTCTCCCACCACACTGGTTACCCCAATAACACCAGAAAAGCAAGACTCTGATTTAATCACATCTCATGATGATGATAGAGGACTTTAAGAACAACTCCTTTAAAGAACTACAAGAGAACACAGGTAAACGGGTAGAAGCCCTTAAAGAGGAAACACAAAAATCCCTTAAAGAATTACAGGAAAACACAACCAAACAGACAAAGAAACTGAACAAAACCATCTAGGATCTAAAAATGGAAATAGAAACAATAAAGAAATCACAAAGGGAGACAACCCTGGAGATAGAAAACCTTGGAAAGAGATCAGGAGTCATAGATGCAAGCATCACCAACAAATTAGAAGAGATAGAAGAGAGAATCTCAGGTGCAGAAGATACCATAGAAAACATTGATACAGGGCTGGCGAGATGGCTCAGCGGGTAAGAGCGCTGACTGCTCTTCTGAAGGTCCTGAGTTAGGATCCCAGCAACCACATGGTGGCTCACAACCACCCGTAATGAGATTTGACGCCCTCTTCTGGTACATCTAAAGACAGCTACAGTAAATTGTGCCAGAGCAAGTGGGGCTGACAGAGGTCCTGAGTTCAATTCCCAGCAACCACACACATGATGGCTCACGGCCATCTGTACAGCTTCAGTGTACTCATACACATAATATAAATAAAATAAATCTTTAAAAAAAAAAAGAAAAGAAAACATTGATACAACAGTCAAAGAAAATGCAAAAAGCTCCTAACCCAAAACATCCAGGAAAGCCAGGACACAATGAGAAGACTAAAGCTAAGGATAATAGATACAGAAGAGAGTGAAGGGCCATCTTAAAGGGCCAGTAAATATTTTCAACAAAATTATAGAAGAAAACTTCTAACTAAAGAGATAGATGCCCATGAACATACAAGAAGCCTACAAAACTCCAAAAGGACTGGACCAGAAAAGAAATTCCTCCCATCACATAATAATAAAAACACCAAATGCACTAAACAAAGAAAGAATATTAAAAGCAGTAAGGGAAAAAGTTCAAGTAACATATAAAGGCAGGCCTATCAGAATTACATCAGACTTCTCACCAGAGACTATGAAAGCCAGAAGATCCTGGGTGGATGTCATACAGACCCTAAGAGAACACAAATGCCAGCCCAGGCTACTATACCCAGCAAAACTCTCAATTACCATAGATGGAGAAACCAGATATTCCATGACAAAACCAAATTTACACAATGTCTTTCCACAAATCTAGCCCTACAAAGGATGGAAAACGCCAACACAAGGAGGGAAACTACACCCTAGAAAAAGCAAGAAAGTAATCTTTTCAACAAACCCAATAGAAAATAGCCACACAAACATAAAAATAACATCAAAAACAACAGGAAACAACAATCACTATTCCTTAATATCTCTTAACATCAATGGACTCAATTCCCCTCCAAAAAAGACATAGACTATCAGACTAGATATGTAAACAGAACCCAGCATTTTGCTGCATACAGGAAACACACCTCAGTGTCAAAAACAAACACTACCTCAGAGTAAAGGACTAGAAAACAATTTACCAAGCAAATGGTCCCAAGAAACAAGCTGGAGTAGCCATTCTAATATCAGATAAAATCAACTTTCAACAAAAATTTATCAAAAAAGACAAGGAAAGACACTTCATACTCATCAAAGGAAAAATCTATCAAGAAGAACTCTCAATTCTGAACATCTATGCTCCAAATGCAAGGCCAACAACATTCATAAAAGAAACTTTACTATAGCTCAAAGCACACATCACACCTCACACAATAATAGTGGGTGACTTCAACACCCATTCTCATCAATGGACAGATCATGGAAACACAAACTAAACAGAGATACATTGAAAAGAACAGAAGTTATGGACGAAATGAATTTAACAGATATCTATAGAACATTTCATCCTAAATCAAAAGAATATACCTTCTTCTCAGAACCTCACAGTACCTTCTCCAAAACTGACCATATAATCGGTCACAAAACAGACCTCAATAGATAAAAGAAGATTGAAATAATCCCATGTCTCCTATCAGATCACTACAGATTAAGGCTGGTCTTCAATAGCAACAAAAACAACAGAAAGCCCACATACATGTGGAAGCTGAACAACACTCTACTCAAAGATAACTTGGTCAAGGAAGAAATAAAGGAAGAAATTAAAGACTTTTAGAATTTAATGAAAATGAAGGTACAACATACCCAAACTTATGGGACACAATGAAAGCAGTGGTAAGAGGAAAACTCATAGCTCTTAGTGCCTCCAAAAAGAAACTGGAGAGAGCATACACTAGCAGCTTGACAACACACCTGAAAGCTCTAGAACAAAAAAAAGCAAATGCACCCAAGAGGAGTAGACAGCAGGAAATAATCAAACTCAGGGCTGAAATCAACCAAGTAGAAACAAAAAGAGCTATACAAAGAATCAACAAAACCAGGAGCTGGTTCTTTGAGAAAAATCAATAAGATAGATAAACCCTCAGCCAGACTAACTAGAGGGCACAGAGACAGTATCCAAATTAACAAAATCAGAAATGAAAAGAGAGATAACAGAAACCGAGGAAATTCAAAAAATCATCAAATCCTACTACAAAAGCCTATACTCAACACAAGTGGAAAACCTGGACGAAATGGACAATTTTCTAGACAGATACCAAATACCAAAGTTAAATCAGGATCAGATAAACCATCTAAACAGCCCCATAACCCCTAAAGAAATAGGAACAGTCATTAACAGTCTCCCAACCAAAAAAAAAGCCCAGGACCAGATGGGTTTAGTGCAGAATTCTCAGACCTTCAAAGAAGATCTAATAACAATACCCTTCAAACTATTCTACAAAATAGAAACAGAAGGAACACTACCCAATTCGTTCTATGAAGCCACAGTTGCACTGATACCAAAACCTCACAGACACCCAAAAAAAGAAAGAAAACTTCAGACCAATTTTCCTTATGAATATGGATGCAAAAATATTCAATAAAAGCCGGACGTGGTGGCGCACGCCTTTAATCCCAGCACTTGGGAGGCAGAGGCAGGTGGATTTCTGAGTTCAAGGCCAGCCTGGTCTACAGAGTGAGCTCTAGGACAGCCAGGGCTACACAGAGAAACCCTGTCTCGAAAAACCAAAAAAAAAAAAAAAAAAAAAAAAAACCTCAATAAAATTCTCAAAAAACAAATCTAAGAACACATCAAAACAATCATTTACTATGATCAAGTAGGCTTCATCCCAGGGATGCAGGAATAGTTCAATACACAGAAATCCATCTATGTAATCTACTATATAAACAAACTAAAAGAAAAAAAACACATGATCATTTCACTAGATGCTGAAAAAGCATTTGACAAAATCCAACATCCCTTTATGTTAAAAGTCTTGGAAAGATCAGGAATTCAAGGCCCATACCTAAACCACAGTAAAAGCAATATACAGCACATCAGTAGCCAACATCAAACTAAATGGAGAGAAACTTGAAGCAATCCCACTAAAGTAAGAGACTAAACAAGGTCTTTCCATGGAGATCTCTGGTGCAAGAGCCCTATCGAAGGGAAGCCAGCACAGGCAGAGCTGTCTCTGCTGTGTCTTCCAGGTCTCTCTGCGCCACCCAGCACTGAAACGGGTCAGGCTGGGCCGAGGAGAGGTCAACTAGCCCGTGAAGAGTGCAGCGCAGCTTCAGGCCAAGTTTCAGGAGAGTAGACCTCTCCCAAGGGTTACAGCTCTTAGAATAAAAGGCTCAGACAACAGAGTAGATCTTTTGCACCCTTTTACTTGCCTGGATAGGATATATATATATATATACATATACATATACATATACATATATATATACATATATATATGTATATGTATATGTATATATATATACAGTTTTGGGGGTCATTCAGATTTTGACAGCAGTTATCTCTCATTGGTTTGGGCTGAGAGTCTTTATTCCCATGTAAGAGGGCTTGACCAATATCACACACCTCTCCTGCTGGGGCGGCTGTGGGGGTTGGGACTGAAACAAGAGCCAGGGTCCCAGGAGTTATAGCCAAACATCTTCTGTCCCTTGCAGGCAGAAATTACCCACTGGGGCTCCGGGACTCTAGACTTATACTTGACTGGGCCCAGGCTGCCTGAACAGACAAATGCCCTACAACAAAGCTGCCCACTCTCTCCCTATCTATTCAATATAGTACTTGACGTTCTAGCTAGAGCAATTTAGACAACAAAAGGAAGTCAAAGGGATACAAATTGGAAAGGAAGAAGTCAAAATATCACTATTTGCAGATGATATGATAGTATATTAAATATACTATACTTTGAGTGACCTCAAAGGGGAGACCTCGAAAAGGGAAAACATTTGAAATGTAAATTAAAAAAATCCAATCCAAGAAAAAAAGACAAAACCACCCAATTTTTACTTTGACACCTTGTCTCTCAACCAAACTGGCTTGTCCTGCAGGAAGCAGCCCAGTATCTTTCACCTGGTTCCCAATCTATCCTTCAACCTTCCCTTTGATCCTGGGAGCTTCACGTGCTTTACTCTACATTCCTTTTCACCTAAGTTAGACTGTACTCCATCTGTCTCACAAACACCTTAACTGAGGGCAGAAAAGGCCTTGTGCAAGGCCTGATGACCTTGGTTCAAACCCTGGGACCCACCCAGTAAAAAGGAGAAAACCAACCCCTGTAAGTTGTCCTCTGTCCTCAACACCCACGCTCATGTATGCTCACTTAAACAAATACAAAATAAAGAAATTAATTTTAAGCCGGGCAGTGGTGGTGCACGCCTTTAATCCCAGCACTTGGGAGGCAGAGGCAGGCGGATTTCTGAGTTTGAGGCCAACTTGGTCTACAGAGTGAGTTCCAGGACAGCCAGGGCTATACAGAGAAACCCTGTCTCAAAGGAAAAAAAAAAGAAATTAATTTTAAAAATTTTTAAAAGAAACAATTGCACATTCTGGAAAAATTTGAACAGTGTTTGGGTTTGCTATCTATTATATGAATAATAAAGATGAAAACAGGGCCTAACTTAGTGGTACAGGCTTTTATTCCCAATACTCCGAAGGCAGAAGCAGACAGATTTTTGTGATTTCAGGGGTAGATTGGTTTACATAGAATCCCAGTACAGCCAGGGTTATACACAAAGTCCCAGTTTAAAAAAAAAAAAAAAAGAGGAAGAAAACACTTGCTAAGATACTACTTTAGACTTAAACAGGCTTGCTATCCTAGTATACCAAAATGCAGCTCATCGTGTGGCATACCTGTGGCCCAATAGTAAATATCCCAGTCATTGCTAGGCTCGTTAATCAGGCGATCGTAGAGGTTCAGCTGCTTCTCTGTCATGTTGTGCAGATATTCTTTAGCAAACAGGCTAAAATGAGAAGGAAAATGAGGTTGACAAGACCGCCTTGTCAAAGTGAAGTGATACCCAGAGCCCTCCTCCTTACTACCTAAGGAGGATGCAGTTCTCCAGCATCCCCCTCTTTCTGCTCTCATAGAGTAAGCGAGCTCTTTTGGTTTCTATGGATTCATCAGTTCTCTCCTGCCACGGAGGCAATGGGATTTCAATCATGTCTTTTTGAGAATCTGTTGGGCTGTCACCTCTGTAGAAACATCTGGATGATGTCACACTAAGCAAAGGAGACAGCAGACTATGCTTTGATAGTACCTGAAACAAACAAATCACAAACATCTTCATTAGACAATGATTATGACTACTGTTACTTAATCAACACATAAGGTGCTAAATGCATTAGATCTCACTTAGTCCTGCTGATTTTGGTCCCTTTACAACCAAGAAACTGAAAACCAATAAATCTAAGGCTTAGAGAAGATATTCATCCAATCACCACAGATACATGCTCCTAAATTAGGCAATACCTCTCTCTAGACAGAAAACAGAGTAAGTAGTCCGGATGTGTGTTAACCAGTCTTTCCAGAAATTATCACAGCAGAAACACTGTCTCCTTTTGCATCCCTTTAAAACGGCCCAGCACAGTTGTGTTCCAGCCACTCACCTGTCAAATCCTGAGAAAACCTACAACTCCTAAGACTCCTCTAGTGAGAAGCTTGTTTCTTTGAAAAAAACACAGCAATAGTATGGGAACAAGTTCTCACTTTAATCCCAGATGTAGGATATGGGGCTGCTTCAGATTGGCTACAGCAGCTATGATTTCTCCAAATGTATGATGCTTCGAATTCTGAGGACTTTTCAGAGGGTATAAAGGCTAGAACCCTGAGAGGCAGGGTTGGTTGTTGTTTGTTAAGTAGTCTGTGTGCAGGGAAGAAACAACAAGAAGAAATTAGATTTTTTTCTTGAAACGGAATATAGAAAGAAGGAAAGGAAAAACCAGAAAATCCCTCTGGGAGCAAATCGGGGGATATCCCAGCAAAAGGAGCTGCAATTTTTTTTTTTTTTTTTAATTTTTTTGCTGGTGTACTGAAAAGAAATCATTCCTTTGTCTCCTGCCATTTTCTCTATGGCATTTGAAATCAGATTTCCCAATCTGACTTCGAAGATCAAACTTACCCCAAGAACTAGATGCCCCCAATTGGCAGGAAGTAGTCTAGCAATAATGTTTCCCCCTTCCCCCTCTTTGCTTTTTTCTCTCCCATCTAGTGTTATGGGGCTGAAAGGGTAGAAGAAAAGGGGTAGAGAAGGGTAGAAGAAAAAAGAACCCACAAAGTAGCCAAAACTTTAGCTATGAGTGGTGCCAAGAACGGGCTACGGAGAATGGGAAATCTGATTTCAAATGCCATAGAGAAAATGGCAGGAGACAAAGGAATGATTTCTTTTCAGTATACCAGCAAAAAAATTTAAAAAAAAAATTGCAGCTCCTTTTGCTGGGATATCCCCCGATTTGCTCCCAGAGGGGATTTTCTGGCTTTTCCTTTCCTTCTTCCTATATTCCATTTCAAGAAAAAAATCAGGAGAATACTGTGCAACTAGAAAAATTGGAGGTGGAGGTGGAAGCTCTTGGGAGGCAGAGGAGCACCAGAAAAGGGAGAACAAAAAGACTCAGGCTCAGTGGCTGAGCATGAGAGGGGGCTTTCTCCAGGGAGGGAAGAAAGAAGAAACTGTGCTGGAAGGCAGGTCCAGGCCCTGCCTGGCAATGCAGTTTTGGTTTTCCCAAAGCCCTGAGCAGGGTAAGAAGCTGGGTGGGTGACTAGGGGAGGAGGCTGAGCAGGGCAGCAGGGTCAGAGAAAAGATGAAACAGCTTGTTTCAAGGAAGGGTTAATCTTGATCTAACTGTGCCACCCAGAGTTAGAGGAGGGCTGACCCTAGGTTATGAGATCATCGCCATCAGTTTTCCCAGTAGTACAGCATATGCCTGCTAATGGGGTGGAACAAGGTTATGACAAGATAGGATAGCATCCTACAGAAATGACAGATCTAACACATTTTAAAGAGGCCATGACTTCATATGGGAATCATCTGCCTTATGTGAAACAAATTCCAAATTACTGGGATACTCAAAATAGAATTATTCCCCAAGACTGGAAGGGATTAATGACAGCTATACTAGACTGGTCCACAATTACAATGATTAACATGGTAGAGGGAAGAAACCACAAATATTGAACAGGAAAATAGAGCAATAGGGAATGAATATTGTCAAAGACCAGTTGTTGGGTGAAGGAACACACTCAGACATACAAGAACAGATCCCAGACTAGAGAGATGCCTCAGAGGTTAAGAGCACTAGATGTGCCGGGTGGTGGTGGCGGCAGCGCACGCCTTTAATCCCAGTAGATTATTTGGGAGGTAGAGGCAGGCGGATTTCTGAGTTCAAGGCCAGCCTCATCTACAGAGTGAGTTCCAGGACGGCCAGAGCTATACAGAGAAACCCTGTCTCGAAACCGCCCCCCCCCCCCCAAAAAGCACTAGATGCTCTTCCAGAGGTCCTGAGTTCAATTCCCAACAGCCACATGGTGGCTCACAACCATCTATAATGTGATCTGGGGTGCCCTCTTCTGGCCTGTGGGTATACATGCAGGCAGAATACTGTACATATAATAAATAAATAAATAAATAGGATTAAAAAAGAATAGATCCAATTTGATGATACTACTATAGAACAATGTCACTTAGCAGCTTTAAGAGCTTGGGCAAGGGCTGAAGAGATGGCTCAGCGGTTAAGAGCACTGACTGCTCTTTTAGAGGTCCTGAGTTCAATTCCCAGCAACCACATGGTGGCTCACAACCATATAATAAATAAATATATCTTTTAAAAAAAAAGAGCTTGGGACAAAGCTGAGGCGCCTGAGGAAAGGTCCATCTCATTTACAAAAATATACAAGGCTCTGGAAAGGCCTTCACTGATTTCTTTTCTTCATCTGAGTGTGGTCCTTCACCTAGCAAGGTGTTGACAGGAACTTTGGCATATGAAAAATGCAAACACTGAGTGTAAAAAAGTTGTTAGACCATTAAAGGCATAGGCAGCACCCAGGGATGAGTGGATAAGGGGTATAATTGATATTAGTTCTCATGTGTACCAGGCTAGTATCATAGGACTATCATAGGAGTTATCACTACAGGTCTCCGATATCACAATGCCCCATGCTTCAACTGTGGGAAATTAGGTCGTTTGCAAAACAAACAAACAAACAAAAAAACCTGTGACCAAGAAATGACCAAAAGTTTCAGATCTCAAAATGCCCAGGGCATTTACTGTGAGAAATTAACTGTACTTTGAACAGGAAAAATAAACAAGTCATTTCTAAGAGCAATAGTTTTTCTAAATATAAATCAGAAATGAGGCCTAGGCTTCCAGGGTATGCAGGCGGCGAGGCAAGGGCTGCCACTGGAGCAATGAATGCAGGTCCAAGAGAGAGATCCAGGGCAATCTCTTACCATCAGGAAAGAATTTTGGGGCCTGCCTCAAGGCTCTGCAGCAAAAATTATAAAACATTTACGACAAGGGCAGCTGAGAGTCACCAAGTTATAGAAAAAAAAATGTAGAATTAAACCAGTCCATATCCTATAAAGATGTGTTAACATCAAATGGAGGCCTGCAAATGTTTTGCATTGAGGACACAGGCTTGCTTATGTCTTCACAGGAAATGAAAGGCTGTGGATACCATCAAAACTTATAAAGATTAGAAGTGAGCAAGAGAGGTCTCCTGAAAACTTTGGCCACTAATCTGAAAACATTTAATTCATTGACAATGTCTTCTGTTGCCAGGTGGTGGTGGCGCACACCTTTAAATCCAGCACTTGGAGGCAGAGGCAGGCAGATTTCTGAGTTTGAGGCCAGCCTGGTCTACAGAGTGAGTTCCAGGACAGCCAGGGCTACACAGAGAAAACAAAAAACAAAAACAAACAAAAAAAAGTCTTGTTTTTAATTTCTTACAACACTTAGCATAATTAATGGCTTAAAACAAAGGGGAAATGTAGTGATAATTTTGGTTTCTTTGAAAGACATAGAAATATTATGGGAACATGTTTTCATTTTAATCCCAGGTATGAGATGGGGCTGTTTCAGATTGTCCACAGCAGGTGACTATTGTTTGCCTCATACTCTACTAGGGGTGGGATTCTGCCAGCTGCAGATAGTTTCTGTGACTATATGAGCTTTGGAATTCTGGGGGCTCTTCAGAGAATATATAAATGCCAGGGCCCCAAGAGGTGTGGTTGGTTGGTTGATTGGTCATGGTTTGTTAAGTAGTCAAGCACAAAGAAGAAACGAAGAGGGGCTGGTGAGATGGCTCAGTGGGTAAGAGCACCGACTGCTCTTCCAAAGGTCACGAGTTCAAATCCCAGCAACCACATGGTGGCTCACAACCACCCGTCATGAGATCTGATGCCCTCTTCTGGTGTATCTGAAGACAGCTACAGTGTACTTATATATAATAAATAAAATCTAAAAAAAAAAAAAAAAGAAACGAAGAGGGAAGAGGGAGGAAGGGGGGAGGGAGAAGAAGAGGGAGGGAGAAAAGGGTGAAGAGGGGATGAGGGGAGAAGGGAGAGGAAGAGGAAAAGGAAAAGGAGGAGGAAGGGGAAGAGGAGGAGGAGGAGGAGGAAGAGGAGGAGGAAGAGGAAGAGGAGAAGAAGAAGAAGAGGAAGAGGAAGAGGAAGAAGGAGAGGAGGAGGAAGAAGAAGAGGAAGAAGAAGTAGATATTCTGATGGCAAAGATCATACTTGCCCCAAGGAACTTGACATCCTTAATCAACAGCAATCAGTCTAACAATGTCTCCCCTATCTATTGTTCTTTATCCTTTTTTTTTTTTTCTTCCTGCTATCTAGTGTCAGGTGGTTGAAAGGGTGGAAGAAGAGGGGAGGAAAAAGGATGATGATAATGAAGAAGTAGTAGTAGTAGTAGTAGTGGAAGAAGCCTTAAAACAGCCTCAGACTCCAAATAAAAAGGACTGGGTGCTGACTCAGTATATAAAGTGCTTGCTGTGCAAGATGAGGACTTGAGTTCAGGTCCCCAGAACCACATAAAACCCATGTCTGGGAATGACATCATACATATGTAACCCCAGCAGGCGGATCCCAGAGGCTTCTTGGTCTAGCCAAAACAGAGACCCTGCCTCAAGAAATAAAGTGAAGATAGAGGAAGACACCTGGCATTGATTGACTTTTAGCCTCCACACATAAAGGTAGGCAAGCACTCCCACCCTTCCCTTCCCTTTCATACATACATGCATATATCATACACATACACAATAATAAGGTGGTAATGTCAACAAGATGACAGAATAGGAAAATCCACATCCCCCTTGCTACCAAACCTTTCCAAGAAAGCACAGCATATGAGAAATACAATAGTAATGCACAAAGACATGAGGGTTAGAATTAACCTTATGGTTAGGCTTAGAACAAGAAAAGTATGAGGGAGTGTGTCATAGTCAGGGTTTCTATTCCTGCACAAACATCATGACCAAGAAGCAAGTTGGGGAGGAAAAGGTTTATTCAGCTTACTTCCACATGGCTGTTGATCACCAGAGGAAGTCAGGACTGGAACTCAAGCAGGTCAGGAAGCAGGAGCTGACGCAGAGGCCATGGAGGGATGTTCCTTACTGGCTTGCTTCCCCTGGCTTGCTCAGCCTGCTTTTTTATAGAACCCAAGACTTCCAGCCCAGGGATGACACCACCCACAATTGACCCTTCCACCCTTGATCACTAATTGAGAAAATGCCTTACAGCAGGATCTCATGGAGGCAATTCCTCAAGGGAGGCTCTTTTCTCTGTGATAACTCCAGCTTGTGTCAAGTTGGAGTACAGAGTATAAGTATCCGTAACTTTAGCAACCGTAAGTGCTTTAGAAAGCACAAGCATATGAAGATACTGATTCAACAATTCACAGATCCATTTCCTCTGTGAGAGGTCTGGAAAACAAGCTCCTGCTCCCCAAATTAGTGCAAATCCAGCTGCACTGAAGCCAACAGGAAAGGCTGTGGACTGCACATGCCACAGCCCTGTCTTCCCCAACATCTTCAACGCACAAGATGAAGAGGAGAATGTCCCAGCACCAGGCTTCTACCCAAGAGGGAAAGGTAAGACTCTTGGAACATCATCAAACAGCTTCTGCTCTGGCTGAATCTCAGTGCTACAGGTAAGAGCATCTTTGTGTAGCTGTAGCAAGCAAAGGTGATGGTTTGTACCAGCAGTATTCACTTGCCATGGTCCCCAACCTGCCTTACTGCAGAATGAAAAAAACAAAACCCCACAACTCCCAGCTTTTCCCTGAGGATACGGGGTTGGGGTGCCCATCTAAAGCTCCTGCTTCTCAGAGGCTGCCTGTGGAACTGGTTTTTGTTTCTCTTGTCTCAGAGCAACAACAGGACACAATCCATTCCAAATGCTTAGGGACCATGGAGACCAAGAGAGCTGCTTAGTTTTGGTGCAGAGGACCATAGCAGAGAAAGCAAGATAAAATCTAGTATTGTTTAGGAGCCTCCTCCCCATGGCTCAAGGAAGAGTCGAATGTGTAGTTAATGTTCTGGAACATGGAGGTTGGCATTGCCTAAGAGACTGGTTGGTTTTTGTTTTGAACTTGCAACACTAATACAGCCAGCATACTGTAAGAAGTCCAGTAGTGGGCTAGTGAGATGGCTCAGTGGTTAAGACCACCGACTGCTCTTCCGAAGGTCCTGAGTTCAAATCCCAGCAACCACATGGTGGCTCACAACCATACGTAACGAGATCTGACGCCCTCTTCTGGAGTGTCTGAAGACAGCTACAGTGTATTTACATATAATAAATAAATCTTAAAAAAGAAAAAAAAAAAAGAAGAAGAAGTCCAGTAGCCACTGAGAATAAGAGAGCAGAGCCCAGTTGGGCATGGTGCCTCATTATCTGTAATCCAATCACTTGAGAGGCTAGATAAAGCAGCTGAGAGTAGAGCAGCTACTATGAAGCTGAGGGGCTACAGTACCTGAAAACAGGGAAGCAAGGAAGGAGGGAGGGAACACTGAACAATGTAGGAGTGTTTACAAAGAAACTATAACGTTTTGGAAACATTGACACTACGGAGAGTTCTTGATTATGAACTGATAGAGGAGGGTAAAGGTGCTTGCTGTCAAGCCTGGGGACCTGAGTTCTATCCCAGAACACAGACAGACAAACAGAGAGACAGAGAGACAGACAGACACATCCCAACTTTTTAAAAAAACAAAAATAATGACTGAAACATCCAAAATTTGGGAAAAGAAATAGACATTCAAATTCAAGAAGGCCAAAAGACCTCAAGCATCACAAACCTAAGAAGTCTAGACTAAGGCATAAATTGTCTAGTAAGTCAGAAATGTGCAGCTATAAAAGACGACCCCCTGAGGACACAATGGAAAAGTGGCTACCTGCAAGCCATGGAGTAGGACCACTAGAGAAAACAACTGTGCTACCATCTTCATCCTGGAGTCCTGGCCTCCAGGACTTTGAGAATATAAATTTCTATTGTAAAGGAGCTCCAGTAAATGAACACAGCATGCTGTGAAAATTCAGTCTCCCAAGCCACATACAGCCTCAGCATTCTGGACCAACATCTCTAAGAAAAAGCACTTGAAAATGCACTTTAAAAACATTTTTATGTGTGCAAGATGTGTGGGTGCATGTGTAGAGGTGAGAGGAACACTCAGGTGTCAGTTCTTGCCTTCCACCTCGTTCAGAGACAGAGTCTCTGTTATTCTCGCTGTGTGTGCCAGTCTAGCTGGCCTGTGAACTTCCAGGGATTCTCTTGTCTCAAGCTCCCATCTCATCAGAGCAGCATATAGGCTGGCCCTGAACCAGCTAAAGAACCAAGGATGACCTTAAAATTCTCATCCTCCTGACACCAACTTCAGAGTGCTAGAATTATAGGCACAAATCCCATATACTCTGTTGTATGGGATGCCAGAGATCAAACCCAGGGCTCCCGTGCATGACAGGTATTGTGTAGCAACTTCCTCTAAGATAAAATCCTCCTCCTCTACCTCCTCTTCCTCTTTCTTCTTCTTCTGTAGCCCTAGCTGGCCTCGAACTTGACATCTAGGTCAGGCTGGTCTTGAACTCTGAGACCCTCCTGCTTCTGCCTTATGCTACCATGCCCAGCCAACACATAGGATGCTCTAAAGAAAGGTAATAAATATATTCCCCATCCTACACAGATGCTCTTTAAGCTCAGGAAGTAAACAACTCAAAGGCTTAAGAAAGTCTCTAAAACTAACCAGTTATAAAAGGTCACTCCCTCCCCCCATATAACTTCAGCAGGTCAATGTGCACACACACACACACACACACACACACACTAAGGAGTTAGCAGTAAAGTATAATAAACAAATACACGTCATGTGAATCTTCTAACAGAGCACTCAAATATATGTAAGAGACACTGACAGAACTGAAGGGGGGGACAACAAGCAGATTTTAATGCGACATTTTAATGAGGAAGAGAATATCCAGATGGAATCAATACTAGACAACCAGAACAATACTAATTTAAGTATATCTAACTGAGATATACAGACATTCCACACAAGAGATCATACATTCCTCTCAAAAGTACAGATGAATATGTCCAGGAGATCACAAGTTGTCAAAAAAAAAAAAAAAACAAAAACAAAAGCAAAAACAAAAAAACATGTTCTGATAAGTTTAATATAACCAACTAGCTTCCAACACTACTGGAATAAAACTGGAAAATTCTCTAACATGCAGACATTTAAAACCAAAATGAGACAGGAGAATTGCGAGTTTGAGACCAGCCTGAGAAACAAATTAAAACTGGCTTTAAAAAAAAAAAAATGGGAAGCCGGGTGGTGGTGGCGCACGCCTTTAATCCCAGCACTTGGGAAGGAGAGTCAGGCGGATTTCTGAGTTCGAGGCCAGCCTGGTCTACAGAATGAGTTCCAAGACAGCCAGAGCTACACAGAGAAACCCTGTCTCGAGAAACCAAAAAAAAAAAAAAAAAGGAAGACGTGGGGAAGACACTCAAGAAAAGCTAGGAGGTTTTCGGGGGAGGTTTGGTAACTGTCCTTGGTATGCGTTGAGTCTCACACGGTGACTGGCCACTTAACCACATATTACCCAGTATTCTCACCCGAGCACACAGTGGGCTCAGTGAGGAATGGAAAATGACCTGCATGTTCAGCGCCAGTATGCGCCTAGCCTTGAGGGGACCAGTCCCTAGTCTGTGGGGTAGGTGAGCCCTCCCTGCAGTCTCCACGGCACAGTGGAGGACGAAACAGTCCTAGCTGCCGCCCGCCCCGAACCCTAAAGCTTCGGCTCTCTCACCCGCGCCAGCGTCGGGATCAAGGTGACCACCGCCATTTCTCCCTATAGCACAGGCAGCTGGCAACCGGGCCACTTCCGGGAATTCCGGGCGGTCGATCAGGGGACTTCACCAGTGGAGGTGGACCCCAAGCCGGAAGGCGCCTCCCAGCGTATGGCGGAAGTAGCGGTGCGTGTGACGCCGCCGGTGGGGGGGCGGGACCTGGGGCGGAGAGCGGTTCGCGCGCTTCGGGCCTAGTCGGGACTCTCCGCGGCCGCCGCCATATTCCCGGTAACGGGGGCGCGCGGCCGGGGGCCGGCGGGGCCGGAAGGAGGGCCAGGGCTGGCGCCGCGGAAGGGAGGGGGTCGGTTGGGTGGCGACGGCGGACCACGGCGGGTGGAGGGAAGCGCGGGCCTCTGAGGGAGGGGCTGAGGTCCTGGAGCTGTGGGAGGGAGCAGGGCAGGCCTAGCGGAGGGCGAGGACCGGGCCCGGTTGGAGGAGTGGAGGCGGCGGGAGCTTCCGGGCCCGCGGGGGCTCCGGCTTGGGACGCCCCCTGGGCCTAGCAGGTGCGGCGGGCTGAGCTTGCGGCGTTCGCCGCGGTGGTTCTTCACAGCGCGGCTTGAGGGCCCTCTCGAGAGTCGAGGCCTGGACTTGGCGGTGGCGCCATAGGCAACTACGGGCGCCGACTCGGAGCATCTCGGGTCGGGCCCGCGGGTGATGGGCAGCGAGCCCCGCGAGCCCGAGCGGCCTGGGAGAGCTGGGGGCGGCGCGAGGCTGGGGGCGGGGCAGAGCGGGTGGGGCCAGGCCCCGGGCTGCGGGGATGCTGCCTCTCAGAAGACAAGAGGTTGTTGACCCTTGCCCTCCCAGCCTGGGACCCTTGTGCCTTAAAATTTTTTACCCTTTTCTGAATACTGTAGTGGCATCTTTCTTACTTTGTCCGTTCTCCGGGCTCGAGAGCGTATTTCCGGAGCCATGTCAGAAGGAGTGGATTTGATTGATATATACGCTGATGAAGAGTTCAATCAGGTGAGAGGAATCAGCAGCAGTTTTGGGTTTTCTTCTGTCAGTCTACTGGCAGTGGTTTCTCTCTCAGCTCGAAATAATTCCCCTTAGTATGGAAACGTTTCCCCCTAGCGGAGGCTTCGAAGACGACTGACCGTTCCTCTTTATGTTAATTTGAACCTCTAGGCTTCAGTTTTAAAGGGTTCACTTTAAGAGCAAATAAAAACCCAAGTGTAATAGTATGGTGATTCAGCCTGTAGAATTGTTTCCCCAAGTCATTCCAAAGTTGAATGACTAACCATAATTAAAAATGAAATTACATTTGTTGCAGCATTGCAGGGATAATTTTGATACTTGTTACTTTGCTGTTCTCCCAGCTTGCGCTCCAGCATGTTAGTCCCTCCCTCTGCTTAGTCTCCTCCCAATGGTGTACCAAGAGATAACTTTGAAAGACACAGTTTACCAACTACAGACGGAGTTCCAGCCACACTCCAGGTGTTTTCAATCTTTTTAAATAGCTTGAAGGTCCTCTTGAGAAGTCTGGGCATCCGTTAGTTTGGATGGAAGGAAGGTAAAAACCATTGAATAAACTAGTTGAAAGGCAAGTCAAAGACTCAGTTATCCTAGTTTGAATGTGTGTGTTTACATTTTAGATATCCCTTAAAATAGTAATCTGTGAGGTTGAGTTCTTTGATCTTGATGTCAAAGCCCAATGGAAAATTTCTATTTAATACTTTTATCTTACCTGGTTCTTTTTAGTACTGTTATCCTTGAGCTAGCTGGTTCTTGTCATTGGTGTGTTCCAGTGGGTACACATAAGGACCTGGAAAGAATGAACTAGAATGCCTGGGTTATAGCCTGACTTTGACAGGCAACAAAAGAGGCTCATATGTCCCATTACTGTATTTTAAGTTTTGTGTATGTGAGTGGTTTGTAGGTGCCCAAGGAGTCTAGTAGTGTGGGGTCCAGTGGAGCTGGTGTTACAGGTGGTTGTGAAGCACCTGATGTAGATTCTAGTAACCAGACTCAGGTCCTCTGGACAAACAAAGTGTTCTTAACTACTGAGCCCTCTCTCTGGTCTTGCTTTCCTGAGTTTTATGTTTTTAAGTCAGACTTGAGTCATTTGAAATGTATGGCTTTTTCATTAACAAGACTCTCTTAGATCTGTATTACTGAAATATAGCTCCAATTCTGAATCTATGTTGTTGACTAGTACTGCAACTAATTCACTTCAGAGAATAGACAGTTGTTGACCACAGGCCATATTTGATCTAAAACCAAAAAAGGAATAAATGGTTTATAACTTAGGGGCCATAGACAAGACACAGTTCTTGTCCAGTGGACACAGCTTTGTCAAGGTAAACATTATTACCCTCAGTAATTTGTTTATTAATTAACTTTAAAAAAAAGGACTTTCTGGTCTAAAGCCAAAATTTGTGTGTGGACATTTATGCCAAGCAGGCAGTGTTCGATATGGGGAAAATTGAAGCAAGTATAGACTTTGAATGTTGAGAAAAGTTGAGAAAAGGGTACCCCACCCCCATAAATTAATTTTTGGCAAAGCTTGTTTTAGTGTAACCTGGAAGCTGCTAAATTGTTTAAACGTCTGGGTAGAGTTGTTAAACGTTGGCTTAGATGGAAGTCAACCTGTATGAATTGGGTTTTTGAACGTCTTAGAGGACAGTTACTGATTTGTCCCAAGCTAGCCCTGCACACAGCTCCCTCAAGAGCACTTTGGTCCCCAAGGAAAATTAACACATTTACTACGTGGAAACCTGTGGTATTTGCTTCTGAACTCTGGCAGCGTGTACTGCAAAAACCTTTTGCAGAGTTACTTTATTGCTGTTATATTGGAAGCCCTGGGATTCATACTGCTCAATTAGACAGGGACAAACTAAAAAGGTGAATGAGAGCTGCTACTCTCATGAGTTTTCTGTTTGTCCCGTTCCATGCTAAGATAGACTTTGTAAGTATACCTGGTCCTCTATCAGGAAGGATTTGATTTACTCCTATAGGATTACTACTACTGCCAGAGCTAGTGAGGTATTGGGAGAGAGTGAATCACTGTGCTGGAAAATAGGTGCCATTTGTACTGGCTAAAAGTAAAAGTGATATTAGCTAGGTATGGTGACAAACTTCCAGAATCCTAGTGCTCTGGAGACTAGGGTAGGATTGCTACAAATTGGAGGCCAGCTTGACTACAATGTCAAACTGTCAGAAAACACACACAACAACAATAATGTACAGTAACAATGCAGAATAATGGGAAACAGTGATGGGGGGAAAGGTGTTAAGAACTGTGAAGATATATGAGGCCCAGAATTGATTAGGCCTTCTAAAAAAATCAAAGAAAATGTAGTCAACAATCAAGATGGTTTTACTGAGAAAACTACATCCAAGTTAGTTACTTCATTGGGTCAGATACTGAGGAGCCAGAAGGTAGGAACATTGAACGTATTGGAGGGCAAAATCAGAGTTCCTACTAGGCAGTTTCATGATCTAATGTAGCTTTTTATATGTATCCTTGACAACAAAATTCTTACTGAAATATTTATTCAATTTGAATACATATTTTCAATTTAAACTTAACAAAAATTTTATCATTGCCACCTATAAAATATGGGGTGTGTATTTGATTTATGCTTCTTTTGTGGGATAGGTGGGTTTGGGGGGGTTCTTTGTTTAGTTTTTTGGGTTTTGTTGTTTTTTATTCTTTAGTCTTTTTTTACAGTCCAGTTGAATAAGACAAGGTTTCTTTCTCTCTGTAGCCCAGGTTATCTTGGAACTCAGGCCTTTGCCTCCTAAGTACTGGAATTGAAGGCATGTGCCACCACGTCCAGCTACTGCTAGCTTTTTTAGGTTCCATGACTTGGATAGACCATTGAAACTTGGAACATTCAAATTCCTTGGATTTTCTTTCTGAAGTGGTAATCTACACAAACAGGGTCCTATAGGATTGATCTTTTTTTTGTTCTTTCAGGAGTTTTTCAGAGAGCCCATTATTGCCTTTAAGCTAACAGTATGAAAAGGTTCGCACTGATGTGTTTGCTCCCCGAGTTGAAGTCTTCAGACTGGTTCACTGACCTTTTTATTTTTTTAATTAGCCAGATCTCAGTGATGACTTTTGCCTTATAACTCTTAGATACATCTTTGAATCGTAGATACTACATAAAAGGAATCTTAATTTGCCAACTTTGAGTATATTAAATACTATTATTTCCTTATTGCCTTTAAATTTCATTTGAAAATCTTTTTTTCCTTCTGTAAAAAGCCTTGGTGAGGGATATAAAGTCTAGTTGTCCTTAATATCCTTAGGGGATTGGTCTCAGGATCTTCCTCCATAACAAAATCTTCTGGTGCTTAAGTCTATTTTTTTAAAAAAAAAAAAAAAAAAAAAAAAGGTGTTAATGGGCCTGATGGTATAATTTTGTACCCCAGCTACTAGGGAGGCTTAGGCAAAACTTATCACAAGTTCAAGACTACCTTGCTTGACAAGCTTGCTTGCTTGGTGTTTTCTAACTTAGCCAGACCCTATCTCAAAATTGAAAGAAAAAAAAAAGAAATCAAAACTATAGCTCAGTGGTAAAGAGAGACCTTGCCCAGCATGTTTATATGCTGGACAATACCCTTTTGAGGAGGTATTTGCATACAAAATCTTCATGTATTCCTTTCACATACTTTAAAAATAAAATCTCTAGATAATGACAATGATTATTTTGGCTTTCCTAACAGCAAAATCAAGAACTTGACTTTTGCTAGGCAAAATCTCTACCTACCCCTGTGTTTTAATTTTGTGTTATGAGTGTTTAGTTTGTATGTATGTCTATACATCATATGTGTGCATTGCCTTCAGAGGCCAGAGGAGGGCATCAGATCACCTGGAGTTACAGTTATTTGTAAGCTGCCGGGATCAAACCCAGGTCCTCTGGAAGCGTAGCCAGTGTTTTTAACCTCTAAGCTATCTCTCCTGCTCCCATCTTAAAATTTCAAAGGATGTTTTCAGCTGATTAAGTTTGGATGGGAAACTGACAGAGATGGAGAGCTAAGAATGGCTTCTGAGGATTAGATAGAGTATTACGTAGGATAGAGTTGTCAAGTCTTCTGGGAGGTGGGGTGTTTGTTTAAGATTTTGGTGGTTTATATTTCCATTTGTTTTATATACAGCATGTGTATTGAGATCAGAGGACAAAACTTATCTTCCACCATGTGAGTCCTGGTAATTGAACTCAGGTCACCACTTGAGAACAAGTGTGTATTTATCTACTTAGTCATCTCACTGGTGTTTTGTTGTTTGTTTTGCTTTTTATAAGATAGTCTGGTACAACCCATGCTGGTCTCAAACTCAGTATGAAGCTAGCTGTCAGCTACTGATCACCTTCCTCTACCTCCCAAATGCTGGGATTATAGGCACATGTGCCACTATGCCCAGTTTCAAGTCCTTTTGTATCTCAGACTACAAGGGCAAATCATAGTACCTGACACATAAATACTGGAGCTTGAACTCAGATCCTCGTGTGTACAAGGCAAGCACTCTACTATAACTGAGCTATATCCCTAGTCCTCTACTCCTGTCTTTTTATGTTTCTTGGATGGCTATCAGAAAGCTAAAGTTGTATTCTGTGAGCTTGGAAGTTTACCCAGGTCATTTGTGTAAAACAAAGGATAACTCCCAGTTTTTGGTTTGTTTGTTTCATTTTGTTGCCTACTCACTTTTGCATTCTTTCTCTGCTTTGTATTTCTAGATAAATGTAATCTTATTAAATGCAATAATAATATGTAACTTGATATTAAAAATACATTTTTAGCCGGGCAGTGGTGGTGCATGCCTTTAATCCCAGCACTTGGGAGGCAGAGGCAGGCAGATTTCTGAGTTCCAGGACAGCCAGGGCTACACAGAGAAAAACCCTGTCTCAAAAAAAAAAAAAAAAAATTATTAATAGATCTAAGTTGTGGTCTTTGATCTAACATTACTGATCTCTTGTATCCTGAGATGTATCTCATTCATATTGGTTTGTTTGCTTATTTACTATTTCTTTGATCCTCATAGGAGGCTAAACTCAAACTTGCCCATTACAAATACAATCTTGAAAATCTCATAAGTAATACTAAGTGTTTCAAATCCAAAGTCTTCCATACCCTTTTTCCTAGAGTGGGACAGGGGGGTCTTGTACATTGCTTTACCAAGCATTTAACTATAGATTCTAAATCAGTTAGAATGGAGCAGAAGAAACAAACTGAAAAGTTTGAAGACTCCATTGTCAATCCCTCATCTTTTAGGACTCGGAGTTCAACAATACCGATCAGATTGACCTATATGATGATGTGTTGACGGCTGCCTCCCAGCCCTCAGATGACAGAAGCAGTAGCACGGAACCACCCCCTCCTGTTCGCCAGGAGCCAGCTCCCAAACCAAACAACAAGACCCCTGCAATTCTGTACACATACAGTGGCCTGCGGAGTCGACGAGCAGCTGTCTACGTAGGCAGCTTCTCCTGGGTGAGCAAGGAGAGCCAAAAATCTTAAGGGTGGGCTGGAGGGAGAGCACTGGGAGGTGATGGCATTTTCAGAAACCACTGTTGCACTGTTTTGTGCTCTGATGGGGTTGGATTTCTTTTTCCTGGGATCAGGTTGGATTGATCTCTGAAAGAGAACTATCCTGAGGACGTACTGGTGCCGAAGAAAGCATTGATTAAGTGGGTAGTTGCCTTTTCTGCCATCTTATTACTGCCCCTGACCCTGGGGCTTTATGTCTAGCAGGGTCATCTATGGGACGAGATATCAGAGTGAACACCTTGAACTCTTGGTGGTCATTAGATGGTCCTGTGATAATGGTGGGTGATGGGGATCAAAGTCCTTGATAGCTGTAGTGTATTTGGGATATGTGCTGACTATTCTGTAAAAGTTACAGTGTGAGATGTTTTGGGGCTGGTGGGGGAGGGGGGTGCCAAATCAGAAAATGTATACTACTGATGGAAATATTCCTGGCATGGTCAACTCTAGCCTGTCAGATCTGTAATTAAAGTTGTTAGCAATCTGTTTGAAATGATGATCAACCAGCTCACATGTCAGTCAAAATTAAAATAAATTTTAGTCTCAATCCCCAAACATAGGGGTCGTGGGATTAGATAGGTTTAGTGTTTAGGACAATAAGAAAAGCCTGCTGTGATTGAAATATTGCTGGGCTTTGGGGTTTCCTGTGGGTGGTCATGGTTGTGGCTGGAGTCCTAGATTTGGGAACAGGACTTGGAACGTCTGGGTGGGTGGGTAGCAGGCATGTAGCTCTTGACATTTCTCCCTTTTCCATCTTGCCGGCCCCAGTGGACCACAGACCAGCAGCTGATCCAGGTTATTCGCTCTATAGGAGTCTATGATGTGGTGGAGTTGAAATTTGCAGAGAACCGTGCAAATGGCCAGTCTAAAGGGTGAGATCTAGAACTGGGGAGCCCCTTTTAGTTTGTAGCTATTAAGGTGACAGATCTATTATATGTTTGAACTTGGATTCTAACCCCCTTCCACCCTGGCCTAGCTTACCACCTTGGTTTTGACAAACTACCAAAGATTTGGTACTTAACTGGAATGAAATTGAACATCCATCTGTTGAAGGGAAAAAAATGTTAATTTTAAATTCCAAAAAGTAAGGCAAAACAAGAAATCTGTCGGGTGGCACCTTCTTGTTGCTGATAGGGACTGGGGTTGTGGTTGTGGAGGGTGGTTAAATAATTAAGCAAGATACCTTTTCCTTTATCCAGTGTCTAAATATTTTATTCCTCTTTTACTTTGTTCCTTAAGGTATGCTGAGGTGGTGGTAGCCTCTGAAAATTCTGTCCACAAATTGCTGGAACTCTTACCAGGAAAAGTTCTTAATGGAGAAAAAGTAGATGTGAGGCCGGCCACCCGGCAGAACTTATCACAGTTTGAGGCTCAGGCTCGGAAACGTGAGTGCGTCCGAGTCCCAAGAGGGGGTACGTGGAGACCATCTGTATGATGGGGGGAGGTTGTGGGTTTGCTGCTGTGATGTGGAGGATTTGGGGCAAGGGTGCTTGCTCTTGGTTATGGTTTGGTGGCAGAATTAGTGGATAGGCCTAAGAATGAGATATGTGTAGAGGACAGTGCTGGAAGTCAGGTTCAGGTTGTCAGTGGGTTCTGCCTTTGAATCTTTTCCTTTCGGCCTTTTGAACAATTCAGTTTACTTCTTGGGGCCTCTTTCCCATCTGAACTAAAAAATGATAAAAAGTTCCTATCACTGGTCAATTCTGATTCTTCCATAGATGGACACACCATGAATGGGCTTGCTTTTTAAGATGTGGCTCTCAAAAAGCAGACACCCTAAAGTGTAATGTATGCAAAGGTGGCTATGATCCTATTGTGAATATATATTTGGTGTACTCTGTAAAAATCAACCATAAGAAGTATTAGGTAATAAAAGTTAAGTGTTGTTTCTCCATTGTTGTTCTAGAGAAAAGAAAATACTTACAGTTATTGAATACTTAGTTGGCTTGGCAAGTATATCACATTAGTTTTTCTTTAAAATACAGCATTCTGTTATCTTGTTCCCTTCAGTTCATCTGACTCCCTTTAGTCTCAGTCTGTTCATCAATCTCTTACTACCTTAGTCTCCTACTAAGGCTCTCCTCCTGAGAAGAAGGTGCTCTGATCAGCTGACAGGTATTCTAGTTTGCTTGGCAGTAAATACTTGTCATTATCAACTAATAAATTGCTATTTTGGTTTGTGTATCAATCTGGATGGCATAATTCAATCTCCTAGGGTCTGACTATTCCCTGATGAATTACTAAAATCAGATTTCTAAACCTGAAGACCAGTCTTGGCTTATCCTGCCTTCACAAGGTACAGTTACCCTGCAAGGGCCTGCCTGAAACAATCAGCCTCCTTTTCTTTCACTCCTAGGGAATGGGTGGTAGCAGAAGCATTTCATCACCTAGCTCTAAAACAGTAGTTCCTTGTGTTGATGTGGGTATGTCCTTCCTGTGGAAATAGAGCCTCTTTAATGGAAACAACTGTCCTTTGTGTTGACAGCCTAGGTGGTCCTTTGTGTTGACAGCCTAGGTGGATGAGTATGTTCTATAATTGCCCTAGGTTAAAAGGCACACACTTAGCTTCCTAGACAACTCAACATTTTCCCGTCTCTTCTGTTTCAGTGTATTTGTATAATTCAGCCCTCTCCTGGTCTCCCCAAGATACATCTCTTTCCAGCTATATTGAGTGTAGTATTCCTACCTCTTCTCAGCTTTTTCTTTGTGCATGTTACTTTTCTTTGCTGAAAAGAATAAAGCTGGTGGAATCCTCTACTTAAAAATGGCTGCTTCTCTACAGACTTGTAACCATATATACAAAATAATATTGGAACAGTACCTGAGAAAGTTGTTAACTGTTACAGAGGATTGCACTTGCTTTAAAACCTGTTTGGTGTATAACAACTTGAGAACACACAACAAGTTGTTGTGTGTTTGAAACAAAGAACAAGGCCCGTGTCGGGGGCTGGCAATATCTGATAGTAAAGAAGTCAAGATAGTTTGTCACATAGTTAATCCCAGCATAAGCTTGCCTTGAGCATTGGTCCTAAATGTAAGTTCTAGTTTAAGAAGCACTCTGCTCCTCTGTGTTTGCTAAGCATCTTTCTGTCCACAAGTCTCTAAAGGCCATAATGTTGTCGTGTTCTACTTTAGCTAAGTTGAGCTAGCTCTGTGAATAAAATGTAGATAGAGGATGACTATGTCTCCTGTTTTTCCTGTTCTTTCTTCAATTCCCTGACTAGACCTCTATGGCAAAGAGAATGTTTCTAGAGTTCAGCACAGTAAAGTATAACTCATAGTGGTCTTGAGTCTCTGAACTCTTGGGAACGTAGGATTCAAGGCAGGTAAAATCCAGCAGAACATCAGTGAACATGCTTTAAGCATCATCATTTTCTTATGGGTTTTTTGGAGCATGTGTATTTATTTAAAAATAGGAAACAAGTTTAAGAGTTAAATATGTTGTAAGCACTCTGAGGATCCTAGATGAGAGAGCATCCATTGACATAGAAGACTTAAGAGTTCTGTTGCTTTTTGGAGTTATCTTAACCAAAATACTTCTTATCTTCCTTCTGAGGCCAATGGAATTCGTTTCTTCTCTCTTAGCTGCTTCACCTGTATTCTTTTATGTGGTACCAGACTTGCTGAGAGATTAGTTGGTCCTGTTGCTATATCCAAAGTTTGCCTGGGCAGTAACATTAACTCTGTTTTGCTTTGTAGGAATACCTCCACGGGCTCACTCACGAGATTCTAGTGATTCTGCTGATGGACGGGCAACCCCCTCTGAGAATCTTGTACCCTCATCTGCTCGTGTGGATAAGCCCCCCAGCGTGTTGCCCTACTTTAACCGTCCTCCTTCAGCCCTTCCCCTAATGGGTCTGCCCCCACCCCCAATTCCACCCCCACCACCTCTCTCCTCAAGCTTTGGTGTCCCTCCTCCTCCTCCTGGTATCCACTACCAGCATCTCATGCCCCCTCCTCCTCGATTACCTCCTCATCTGACTGTACCTCCCCCTGGGGCCATCCCACCAGCCCTTCACCTCAATCCAGCCTTCTTCCCCCCACCAAATGCTACAGTGGGGCCTCCACCAGATACTTACATGAAGGCCTCTACACCCTATAACCACCATGGCAGGTAAAAACTGTATTTCCCTGCAGCTTTGAGCCAGGATAGTAGAGTACACGTTTTGTTTGTTTGTTTGTTTGTTTGTTTTTGAGACAAGGTCTCACTATGTAGATCAGCCACCCTCAAACTCAGCAATCTACCTGTCTCTGCTTCCTGAATATTGGTATTAAAGTCCTGGCTTGTGCTATCACACCAAGTAGACAGTGTTTTGTCAGAAGGTGGTGGTGGTGGTGGTTAGTTCTTTCAGTTCTGGTACTCAAGAGGTTAGGTGGGCAAATCTCTTGAGTGTGAGGATAGCCTGTCTACAGAGTGAGTTATAGGACAGAATTACACAGAGAAAACCTGTCTTGAAAAAACAAAGGGGCTAGAGAGGTGGCTCAGTGGTTAAGAGCAGTGACTGCTCTTCCAGAGGCCAGGGGTTCAATTTCCAGCACCCAGTTGTTAACTCACAACTGTCTGTAACTCCTAGTTCCAGGGGACCTGGCACCCTCACACAGACATATATGCAAGGCAAAATAATAATAATTAAAAAAAAAAGAAGAAACAAAAAAAGCAGAAAGTGTTTTAGATATTTGTTTTCCGTGAATGAGCACTGAATGCTAGTAGTTTTCATCTATAGTCTCACTTATTTATATATTTTCATCTATATTCTGATATTGAGTCCTGAGGCATAGATTAGTGTCTACCAGAGGTTTGTTTTGCATGCCTATATGTGCAGTACACGTGTGTATACAACTACATGTGTGCTTGTTGCACTTGCATGTGGAAGCCAAAGGATAACCTTTGGTGTCACACTCAAACACACTGTCCACCTTGCTTGAAACAGTCTTTCATTGGCCTGGAGCGCACCCAAGTAGATTAAACTGGCTAGCCAGTGAGCATCAGGAATCCACTTGTCTCCACTTTCCCACCACCAGGGTTATAAGCATGCTCTACCGTGTCTGATATTTTTATGTGGGTTCTGGGCATTTGAACTCAGGCCCTCATTCTTACATGGCAAGCACTTTAGGAGCTAAGTTGTTTCCCCTTAACTCTGTCATTGTTTTTTATTTAGTGTTTTCTGTTTTCATCTTGTCTACTTGACCTAAAACATATCTTTCCTAGCTTTCTTTAAGTAGCTTGTTTAAACTCAGTGCCATAAATGGTTGCTGCAAATGCTATAATGCTTGCTGCTATTGAGTTAAACCAAAATTAGGAACACATATGATGTAAATCCTGTCCTTGAAGGAAAGAATGAACACTTAAGACATACCTAGAGAAGTATAATAGTACTATATTGAATAATAGTACTATAGAATGTGGTGAAAATAATAAAGGTTGTGGGCAGTCAGCTGTGAATTGTCTCTTTGCAGCCGAGATTCGGGTCCTCCACCTTCTACAGTGAGTGAAGCTGAATTTGAAGAGATAATGAAGCGAAACAGAGCAATTTCCAGCAGTGCCATTTCCAAAGCAGTGTCTGGAGCTAGTGCAGGTAACTAACTCGTACTTTACAGACTTTGCCTTAAGTTTTTCCTCTTTGTCATTTCCATCTGGAAAACTTTGAAAAGTTGAGTTGGAGCACTGTTAGAGGTCAGAAGATGTGCACTTCAAAAGCAGTATGTAACTTGACTTCTTGGCTTTGGGAAAACTCCAGTCAAATGTCAAGATTTGCTTTGTAGAAAACAACTCAGTGCCTTGACTATGAGTAATACTATTTCCTGTTTATGTTTATTAAGAATGTAATTGCTGTCTTAGAGAGATCTTGATCTCAGAAGTGACTTTGTGTTTATGCAGTAGCTCCAACTCCAAGTAGAATTAAAAGCCCCGGGGTTTTAGAAGTGGTATCTCAATTAGATGGTGCTCTGTTACACTAAGAAGTCTGGGCAGAGCTGGTGGCCTGTTGATATGCTGTCCTCTGAAAGCAAGTCTGTTGCCATCCTAAGGCATATTACCCTTTCAGCTAACTTGCCCTGCTCTCAGCAGTACATGTAGAATCAGCAACTAGGATTCTGTAAGCCCTGGGCATAAAAGAGGAGGATGTAGAATGGGAAGTTTATGGATGTAACTCTGGGTAGAGCAGTGGCCTGGCATACTAGAATAGAAAGATTTGGAGTTCTGGTCCAAGTCATTCTCATTTTCTTCCTGGGCGTTTCCCACATGGATCTAAATGTAATATAGACTGTTAGTACTCAAAGAAGTAAGTTCAATTGACTGTCAAGCTAGTTTCCATAATTTCTGACCTTTGGTTTCAATTTGATTCTACAGAGTAGTTTTAAAACAAAGTATGTGTTTTTGTCAGTTCTTTCCTCACCAGAACAACGTAACTTGACCGCTTAAATTAAAAAAAATAATGTGCGGGGGGGGGGGGGGGGGGGGCCCACCCCTTTAATCCCAGCACTGGGGAGGCAGAGGCAGGCAGATTTCTGAGTTTGAGGCCAGCCTGGTCTACAGAGTGAGTTCCAGAACAGCCAGGGCTATACAGAGAAACCCTGTCTCGAAAACCAAAAAAAAAAAAATAATAATAATGTATGTTCATTGTTATACAATACACAGAAAAGTTCAGAGGAAATCATCTTTGTTCCTTTTTCAATGTCAGTTCCATCACCCTGAGGTGGCAGATAAGTAAATCTTTTATCTCCTCTCTTTTTCTTATTCCAGCCATAGAAACTATAATATTTATTCTCTGTGCCTCTAAAACAGAACTTCCTTGTCTATGTGGAGCTGATATGCCAGTGTTCCTGGTCCTTCACAGTGCCATGCTTCCTTCATAGTTTCTATCCATTCTGTTCTGGCTACTTTGCATAAAGGAAGCCATCCAGTTACCATTTTCAGCATACGTCTGTGTGGATTTGTTGAGTCAGGTACACATTTGGGAAATGAAAGGTCTAGTTATTGAAGGCAGCCTGATGATTTTTTTTTAAATGTACAAGTGTAGGTATGTGAGAGAGAGATGATATTTTAGACAGTTTATATACCTCAATGGTCCCATATATGTGTGTGTGTGTGTGTGTGTGTGTGTTGTGTACATCATCTAGTGAAACCTGAGTTTATGTAAGCACACTCTGTAATGTTTCAACAATGATGAAACTACCCAACAGCAAATTTCTAAAGTGTGTTACCCTGTCATTGAAAGCTGTATATTACATATACACATAAGAGTATATATATTATATATACATATAATAGAGGTGTATGAGCTAACATATATATGATTATAAATTTAAAATAATGTGTAGATTCAGACATTTTTGTCAAATGCCTTTAATCCCAACACTAAGGAGGCAGAAGCAGGTGGGTCTCTATATTATGCAGTGGGACCCTGTCTTGAAAAAAATAATGTATAAACTGTGTTTAAGAAAAAAAAATGAAAATTTTCTGTGAGGACTACCAAGACTACCTTCTTAATGGTGGGTATTCCTCCAGTTTGGGGGGATGGGTATATATATCACAACTTATGTATAATTTTGGTTGTTTTTTACAAAAATGAACTGCAAGGCTGGGTATGTGTAGCTTGGTGATAGATTAGTTGCCTAGTATGCTCAAAGCTCTGAGTTCAACACCCAGTACCACACAGGGGGGGAAGAAGCACTATTTATCTTTTTGCTTTCTATATTTTGGACACCTATCTTATTAGGATAGCTTAACTTCTGTTCTTTGTTGAGACCTACTGTGTCTAAACACTTTTAATGAATGACTTTTTTTGCTTACAGATTTATCTCATGAGTTTTAACAAATAGAAATCTTTGGAGCCATTGTTCCTTAATTTATGTAGCCTAGCAAAGATAAAACAATAAACAATATTATTAAAACATGGTTAAGCATGCCTAGTTCTGTGAAGAGAAATTTTTTTAGAATTGTTGGCTTAAATATAGGGATAGTTTATTTTTTAAACTTATGTGTATGTATTACATGTGTATATGTATATATACCATATACATTCTTGGGATGCAAGGGGCCCAATTGGTTCCCTGAAACTAGAGTTATGAGTGGTTGTAAGCCATATAGGTGCTAGAAATCAAGCCCAAGCCCTCTACAAGAGCAACAAGTGATTTTTAACAGCTGAGCTACCTTTCCAGCTCCAGGACAGTTTATTTTAATCAGTATTGTCAAGTAGCCCTTGGACAAGCATGCACTAATTATAGGGCCACTGGTATATGTCAGATTACAAAATAGACTATAGCTGTTACTCAGTTTTATACCTACTGTGTCTCCTTTGTCCATTTTACCATGGCTCTTTTGAACAGCTAGTCATTGACAATTTATGCCCCCTGCATTCTCCTTTTAGTCCAGTTTGGTTACTACCTCTGCTCATCCTTGGCCTTTCCCTCCATCCTATCAGGGGATTACAGTGATGCCATTGAGACACTACTCACAGCCATTGCAGTTATCAAACAGTCCCGAGTCGCCAATGATGAGCGTTGCCGGGTCCTCATCTCCTCTCTTAAGGACTGTCTTCATGGCATAGAGGCCAAGTCATACAGTGTGGGTGCCAGTGGAAGCTCTTCTAGGTGAGTTGATTGCTTCGGGGTTGATTAACCTTGAGCAACTCTCCTGAATCTTGGTTGGGAAAAGAAGGAAACCCAAGGTATCTGATAAGGGATCTTTATTAAAGAGGAGACCTCATAATCACCCTTTTCTTTTCTTTCTTTTTCTTTTTAAGAATTATTTATTTTATGTATGTGAGTACACTGTTGCTGTCTTCAGACACACCAGAAGAGGGGATCAGATCCCATTACAGATGGTTGCTAGGAATTGAACTCAGGACCTCTGAAAGAGCAGTCAGGGCTATTATCTCTTCAGCCTCTTACATTCACATCTTTACGGAGAAGAAATTAATGAGACATTTTCATTAATTAAGTATTGTTAATGTCTAGAACCTGTGTTCGGCAGAAGCAGTGGCTTCATTTAAGAGAAAGAGCCTAAAAAAGAACATAGGCTTCAAGGGCTGGGGACATAGCTCAGTCATCAGACTTCTTGCCTAGCACATGAGGCCCTAGGTTCAGTCTTGAGCACCATGGGGTCAGGGAATGGGGAGGCTGGGCCTAGGTGGACGGACACATGGAGATTTTTAGCCATTGGGCTTAGGGTTTGAATTTCTGTTCTGTTGCTAACCATCTGTGTAGCCATCTTGCATGTGGAGGTTAGCAACTTTCTGAGAACGTAAGGGGGAAGAAAGTTCTAGTTCTTGCCTACAGACCTATTAAGAGCACCGACTGCTCTTCCGAATGTCCTGAGTTCAAATCCCAGCAACCACATGGTGGCTCACAACCATCCGTAATGAGATCTGATGCCCTCTCTTCTGGGGTGTCTGAGGACAGCTACAGTGTACTTACATATAATAAATAAGTAAAATCTTTTAAAAAAAAAAAAATGGGAGGCAGAGGCCAGTGGATTTCTGAGTTTGAGGCCAGCCTGGTCTACAGAGTGAGTTCCAGGACAGCTGGTGCTATGCAGAGAAACCCTGTCTCGAAAAACCACAAAAAAAAACAAAAACAAAAACAAAAAAAAAAAAAACAAAAACAGACCTATTATAAAGGTAAAATCATAATACTTGGAAAATTCTAAATACTCTATTCAGTACATTAGTAAGGTCTTGACAAATCTCTCAGTCATTTCCTCCCAAAAGATTAAGCTTCAAGAAGCTAAGATCCTCTGACAGTGCCCCTATAATAGAGAATATTTTAAGCAAACATTAAGAGATACAAAACCTCATGTGGAAAGAATGTATTGTAGGCCATCGGGGTTGAGGCTGAAGGATCTTTCTGACAGGAAAAGACATCGGTCCAGGGAGAGGTCACCCAGCCGGTCCCGGGAGAGTAGCAGGAGGCACCGAGACTTGCTTCATAATGAAGACCGGCATGATGATTATTTCCAAGAGAGGAACCGGGAGCATGAGAGACACCGGGATAGAGAACGGGACCGGCATCACTGAGAAAGGTGGGAAAGAAGCCCTTGTTCCTGGCCAGTGGATTATATATGAACTGGGTATGGTAGTTCATGCCTATAATCCTAGCACTTGGGAGACCAATGCAGGAAGATTGCCATGAGTTGAAGGGCAGCCTGGACTACAAAGTAAGAACCAGTCTCAAAACAAAAAGATTTGTGATAGAAATGTTCTGTCCTCCTTCGAGTTCTTAATAAATGAAAGTCATGTTACTATCATTATCAATAATAATATCATGTATTATTACATACATTTAAATCCCAGTTTTCAAGTAAAAGGGAAAACTGATCAACGCAGAAGGGATTATTACCTTAGTTTTATAATAAAATATTAATGACTTGAAGAATTGGTATCCATTAAAAGCTTTAGAGTAGAAAACCATTCTGAAAAATCTTCAACAGCTTTAGAAACCTTGTGATATTTTTGTTTTTAGTTAAGTTTTGTTAAAAGTGGTAGTTTTGAGGAATTGGTGTGGATGATTGAAAAGGTAGGTCGGCTCTTCTGGCTCAGCAGGACTTGGACTTCCTGTCTCTCAGCTCTGCTTTTCTATATTTTAATTCACAGAAAGATCTCCATCTTGGAGGATGAGCCTGTAGCTTTTATCCCACCATTTTGCAATCCCAACTGAAAGCTGCTAACAAGGATTGTTTGTGGTGTAAGAAAGAATGGATGTTGGTTCTGTTTCTGTGGAGGTGTATAAAATAGATTAGAATATGGCTAGGAGGATCTACCTGGTCTGTTTGATTGACTGTTCTGAAGTAATATACTTGAGCAGGCTCTGTAGTTCTTTTGTACTTTTATTTTATGTACATTGGTATTTTGTCTGTCTGTATATCTGTGTGGAAGTATCAGATCCTCTGCAACAGGAGTCATAGACAGTTGTGAGCCACCATGTGGTTGCTGGGAACTGAACCCAGGTCCTCTGGAAGAGCAGCCAGTGTTCTTAAACACTGAGCCATCTCTCCAGCCATGGTTCTTAACTATGGATGCTGACTGGATGGGGAAGACTGGGAACCCTCATCTCTTGTGCATTTTCATAGGTCTTGGTAAACTCAAAACCTTTTGAAAAGTCTGTAAAATTCTGCATAGGGTTAGCCTTCTAACAGACAAGAAAGCATTCCTCTGTGTTTGCCCTCTGCGTTGTTGTTTGCGTTATCTGCCTTAACTTCTTTGGGTTTTTTGAGACAGGGTGTCTTTATGTGGTCTTGGCTATCCTGGGCTGATTATGTATACCAGGCTGTCCTGGAACTCAGAAAAATCCTCCTGCCACTGCCTCTCAAGAAGTGATATTAAAAACAGTCTGGCACTTAAACAGACTTATAGCTAAGAGTGTTTTTGTCATCTTCTACAGAAAGTAAATGGAATGATAAAAATTACTAACGTTTTCAATCTACACCTTTCTCTGTTCCTTTTTTTATGCTTCATGTTTCTTTTTTTAAATATTTTTAATATTTTTCACAGTATATTCTGATCATGGTTTCCCCTCCTTTGTCTCCTCCCAGATCATCCCACCCATCAGATTTCTCTGTCTCATTAAAAAACAAACAGGCTTTCTCTGTTCTTATCTCACAGAATTCTCAAATGTAGGCTAACCCACACAGAGCCTAGCAGTTAAGCTCTGAATAGGTTCTGTGTTTGTCTCTCTAGGTTTTTGCAACAGATTGAGTTTTGAAAGGTGTCCACATTAACATATATAGCTTGTGGAAATGTAGGTTAATGAAGATGGAACCAGCAAGTGGCTTTGACCTTCTTTCTTGTTGGGGATGTGCAAGGTGGGCATGGATGTCTTGGTCTATCCATTAAGTAGCACCTTCACTTCTCTTTTGAGCTAGCACAATTGAAGCATTAATTAAAATCCAAAACAGCCAGCACTGGGTGTTGTGATCAAACTTGTAATGCTAGTACTCAGGAGGCTCAGACAAAAGAATTACTACAAATTTAAGGTCAGTGAGGTCTACATAGTGGGACCTTGTCTCAAAAAAAAAAAAAAAATCACCTCATATGTAGTATGTGTTTTTTGGAATTGGTTGGGATAAGAGTAACCTGGGAGAGCCTGCTGGTAGACACCTTTAATCCGAACACTCAGGAGGCAGAGGCAGGCAGATCTCAGAGTTGGAGGTCACTCTGGTCTACAGAGCAAGTTCTAGGACAGCCAGCTGCACTGAAAAATCCTATCTTGAAGAATAATTTTTTTAAAAAAATGACAAGAAGGGGAGCTGTTACTTTGTCTATGCAGAGCAGCAGTTATAATCTCTAGCGCCTTACTCAGTGTGCTTTACCAGCAAAGATGACTGCCTATCACCATTCCTGGTGGCTTTGCTCCTTTGACAACCTTTTGGTAGTGAAATTACCAGCAAGATTCACTGATCCATCAGAAAGTCCTCTGTTAGTAGTTACAGAAAACATCTATGACTGGTACAGACCTATGCTGAAATAAGGAAAACTTACTCTTGGGTTAAGTTTTGTACATCACTTCTTTCCTGGTCTCCCCTAACATATATGTACAAGTGAATCAGATAGTTTAAAGAGATCCCTCTTTAAAGAAGAAAAAAAAATCATCTTAAATTTTCATAGTAGTCTGAACTCTGTCTTCATTTACTAAGTTGTAGCTTAGAAGGTTTCATGTTGGGGAAGTGGTATACAGATCTGTGTAAAGAACTTAATCCTCCAAGCTATTTGAACAGCATTTACAGCATCTTTACTTACAACCAATTGTATTTCAGTGCTGTAAATAAGTGTTCTCTGTACAGGAAAGGTGTGTTTTGTGCAGAGGCCTCAATGGAACAGCAGCATCCTCGGCTATTTCTCAGGAGAGGGCCCCAGCTCTAGGGTTTGAGGCTGATGGGCCAACTACAGTGATGGATCTTTGACTTCTATATGCATTCAGACACTACTGCCAACACCAGTTCCCTTGATGTATCAGTTATCCTGTGCATCTCATTCTGTAAGGACACTTCACAAATACATTTCTTTGAGATACGCATGTGTATGCTTTGAAGTTTGAGAGTGCACCTAGGTAGTCTGTATTCAACTCTCTGTAATTGTCCCATTATTTTAGGGTGATTCTTACTTGAAATAGAATCATTCTTGCTTCATCCATATTCTTCTGATCCATTGAAAACTGAACTTTTCTGTTCAAGTTTGATTGAGCTTAAAAGATTCAGCCAGTTATGATGGTACATACCAGTAGTCCCAAGGTAAGAAGACTAAGGTAGAAGGATCATGATTTCAAAGCAAGCCTAAGCTACAAAAGTCTGAATGTTAGGAAACAAAGGGGACACTAAGAGCTTCAGTTTTTCTTTATAGAAACTGAGACAAATATTTGTGTATATGTTTGGAGAAGCCAGCAAGTAAAGATCATTCTGATTGTGAGTAGCAGCTGAGAACAGTGCCAGCTCAGGGGCAGCATGCAGATCTCTTCTGCATAGCATATGTGTGTATATCTTTTGGGATGGCTCTTCTCTCCCTCCTCCCTCCTCCCTCCTCCCTCTTTCCCTCTGTCCCTCCTCCCTCCCTCTCCCTCTCTTCTTCCCCTTTCCCCCCTCTTTCTCCTTCTTCCATCACACCATCCCCCAAGACAGAGTTTCTATGTACCTGTCCTGTGTCCTGGAACTTTCTCTGTAGAGTAGGCTGGCCTTGAACTCCCAAAGATCTGTCTCCCAAGTACTGGGATTAAAGGCTTGCAACACCACCATCAGGCTTATGAAGCTTCTTTACAAAGGTATTTTTACAAAGGCTAAGCATTTGTGTATGTCTGCAATTCCAGGTTCGGTTTAGTAAACAGTCTACACCTGAATTTAATTCTCTTCTTCCCTTTTGTTTGACCTTTGGTTCTGTTTTATATCATCAAGTGACCATACTGCCATCTACATGTTTCAGGTTGCTAAGGACCTTAAGATTAGCAATATGGCAAAAGGCCTAGCAGACCCTTCCTATTGGGTAAGGCTGTCAGATGGTTTTGATGGTGACTACTACTGTTTTCTTCTTCCATGCTCTGCTTTTAGTTCTTGGCTAGGTCATTCAGGTTTAGTGTTCTTGTATTTTTGAGTCCTCACCCACAACTATTATATGGGAAAAGTCTTAATCATTTTCATTTTATTCAGTACAGCCTGGAATGGCTCTTGTGCTTTTTGTCTTTGTGCACATGCATAAGACACTGTTTTGGAATCTGTTTTGGTTTCATTTGTGGGGTTTTGGTTGGGGTATGTGGGAGGGATGTTTTTGGGGTTTTGGTTTTGTAGTGTTTTAACCATGGCTGCTTGAAAACGAAACAGATATTGAGGAGTTTGCAGTGGGAGTGCATGCTTCTTGCTAGAGTCTCTTGGGTCCTAGGGGATTGGTGGACTTGGTTAAATATACAACTTGTTTTCTTACTATTGTCCCTTCCATTTCTTGCTTTCTTTTTTCTTCTTTCTTTTTTTTTTTTTTTTTTTTTTCTTATCCTTTAGGTAAGCTATGACTTGCTCAGAATAAATTTTCTGGACCTGTTTCCTTAAAGCAATATTTCTTGAACTGTTAGTTCCTGACCTTTCGCAGCTAAAATATTCTCAAACTGCTTTCAGAAACCTTATTCCATTGTCTGTCTGTTCCTCTTAACCTTAAAGTAATAAGCCACCATTTCGGGTTTTGGGGTTTTTTTTTGTTTTTGTTTTTTATTTTAAATGTCTTCACTCTGCTTTGTACAGCCACTCCCTCACATTACTTTGTGCCAGACAGTCCACATTCTACTTTGCTAAGCTTGCTCTCTCTGTCTGCTGAGGTTATGATTTCAAGAATTGCCAGTTTAACTCGTATAAGCCCCCACTGATGAGAGAGTGGCCTCTAACTGGTGTTCTCTTCTGGTGCTTTCATTGCAGGAGTCTGGGTGGAAGCAAATTGTTTTTAATGGACTTGCATCTCCTCACCTTGATCAGGACTAAAGGACGGAGGCCGCTCCACCCCCTCCCCTTCTTCCAAACCCCTAACTTCTTCCAGGCAAAACCCTCTGCCCTGCAGGATTGAAGATGGCTTGGCAGCCCTCCCAATCCCACACCTCCTGTTTGCCAGAGGGGAAGAACCTAAAGACTTGCTGGGGTAGGGAATGAGGGCAGACAGGAAGACAGCAACATGTCCAGCCCATAGTCTCCACAGAGAATGGTGCTTTGTCCAAGGAAACCAGAGTTTCTGATTGCCCAGGAGCAGTCAGTGGTGAGGTTACTGAGAGTAAACTTCCTTCCCAGAGAAAATGGATCCTCTATGTGGGATCTTAGGAAAGTGACTGGGTGTGCCAAAAATGCCCAGGGTTCTGCCCTCAGTACTATATTTGATGGGGCCAAGAGGGTCCAAACCCTGCTAATAACATACCACTTTGTTCAACTCCTTTACTTTCCTAGCCGGTTGAGGAGGGACCATGAGAACAGAAAACTACCTTGTGACAAGTGTTCTCAGTTTTCTCCTCACATATTGACGGTTTATTTCCCTGGCCTCCTAGAGGGCTGAATTCTTTTGACTCCTTGCTATCTGACTCCTCAGTGGACTGTTCCTCCAAAGCAGAACCCAGGAGGTTGCTATCTGCCGGAAGCCTAGGCCAGCCAGATATCACCATTTGCTGCTTCAGGCTTGTCTGTCTGTTGCAATAACCAGCTCTTAGGTGTTTCCTTTCCCTGAGGTTTTCCATTTAACATGGAATCCTTCCCCCAAGAAGGCTTCTTCCTTGTTTTAGAGGAAGGTACTGCCTTTTTGGACTTAGGGATGTCGTGGGACCTCAGTAACGAGGACCCCTAGTTAATAAAGTACCAGAAATGTGGGGAAGAAAGCAATTTGAGCAGTATGTAGCCTACTCACATGGGCTCTTTTTCAGGTTTGATGTAAGCATAGGCTTGCATATTCCCAAGATACATACTTTGACTTAACTGTGGGATAACTCAGCACTAATAGGCAGGTAAAGTCACAACTGTGGTTTTTCTTTTTTTTTTTTTTTTTTTTTTTTTTTTTTGGTTTTGTGTTGTTTTTTGTTTTTTTATCCTTTGATTCTGATACTTCCCCCATCACTTTGCCTGGAGCTGCTTCCAGCCTTTAACAAGGAGCAGAGAGAACTGGAGCCAGACTTTAGTGAGCTCAGCTCAGAGTTGTAAGGACCAGCACATTGGTGGCCATTTTCTGCCCAAGCAAATGGAATTGCTTTTTCAGCATCCAAATTGTGATAGGTTGCTCCTGATAGAGGCAGGCACAGTCCCAGAGTACCATAGGGTGATGTTCCTTCTTCTGCATGCATCTGCAGGACCTGCGAGATCTAGTGTGAAAAGAGACGTGTGAGATGGGACTGTGAGGCAATAGGGTCATTGGAGACTCTTCAGACTCAGAGGGGGGAGACTGAATTGGATGCTTTCTCTCTTCCCAGCACACTTCTGATAGACCCCTTCAGTCACTGAGGGAGTGCCCCCAAGGTTGGAGAGGCACATTCCCTTTGGACAGAGGCTATAAGTTGTGGCTTATTTTCCTGTTCCCTAAACCAATCCCTATTCTACCAACATGGCACCCTGCCTAAAGTGTTAAGTGATATGCTTATTCTTGAAAGCAGCTCAGGGTGTCTTTTTAAAATGTAGGAAAAAAAAATGTCAAATGACAGTTAAGGAAAAACAACATACAAAATATCAGAAAAGCTGTTTACCCAGAGAATTATTTTCTCCCCACTTTTATTTTTACTCAGTGACATTAATTTTTAGTTTTATTCCTCATAGCAAAAGGAGAAGAAAAAAATACCAATCCTCAAAAGGTCAAGGCCCCGTCCCCCTGTTGTCAGTGATTTGTTTGTCTTTCTGATAGGTTGAAAATTGTGTAATAAACTTGATGACGATGTCAATCTTTTATACTGCATTGTATTTTTTTCCTTTTGTAACAAAATATTTTTAAATAATAAATGGGGTGTGAGCTGTTTACGGATTCTGCATTGAATAGATTTGTTGAGGTGTCTGGGGCATGGGTATGGACTGATACAGGTCCTGTGTGATATAGGAAAACCTCAGGTTCTTAAGTGTAATTTGGTGATTGGCAGTGGTTTCTCCACAGCTGTAGCTGACGTGGTGAGCCCCCTAGGAGTCCAGTGTGAACTTTCACTTATACCTCTCACAGTTTGTCCTTTCCTGAGTTAAGGAGTACTTCAAGTCATCCTGTCCACTCAGTTCCCAAGTCTCACTTGTGTAGATTGTGTTTCCTACCATGTGGAGATCTGGTAGTTTCCTGTTTTGAGAAGAACATTTAAGTCCTCCATTTCCTTTACCATAGACAAGCAAATAGTCACCAAAAGTGAGAATAACTGCTGTTCTTCATATTAACAATGTGTTTTGTGAACAGAATTGCCATCTAAATTTGAGAAGTAGAAACTAGAAAGCTTAGAAGTACTGAGGGATTTCCAAAAAAGCTTTCCTTTTAAAGCAGCACAGATAAAGACCCACTGGCAAAGTAGTGGCGTCTTGCCAATTTATCATTTGGATGGATATGACAAGAGGATTCAAGTACTGAAATGTCACTACTGCCCAAGGATGTTACTGAACTGGTCCCTAAAACTCAAATTTTTTGTCAGAACCTGAATCGAAGTATCAGATTGAGCATCCCAAGTCTGGAGTGCATCCATAAAAACAATCACCAGGGTTTTTTTGTTGTAGTTGTTGTTTTTGCATGTACCTATTTATTAGTGCCTGTGTGTCTGCCTGTCTCCATGCATGTACATAGACATATTTCTGGAGTTGAGAGGATAGCTTGCTAGGTTTGTTCTTTTTCTACCTTGTGCTTCTGGGTAATCAAACTCGGGTCAAGCTTGGCACTTTAATGTACTGAGCCATCACACCAGCCCTAACTTTGTTTTTTAAGAGAGTCTCTTATATCCCAGGCTGGCAATGAATTCCTGGGCCTCCTGCTTCATCTCCAAAGTGCTGGGATTATAGGCATATATTACCATGCCCAATTAAGTCACTAACTTTTTTTTTTAAGTGAAGAGTAAAATTATATGACAAAAACTGCAGTCCAGATGATAGTGTGTATTTGATGTCAGGAAAAGCAGGTAAACTTAAAAATTTTCCCTAGAGGGGCTAGAATGTTTAATACCTTACTGCTGAGATGTGTGTTTACATGTTGGAGTCAATAGTCACTTGCATCTTAGTTGCCTGCTATGTTTGCTAAGTGCTGGGTTTGCTCCATCTATTTAACATTCCAGCCATCTACTTTTTATGCCTCCAAAGATGTATTGGCTCAGGATGTTGGTGCCTCCAGGTAAATTAGCTTGCCTCTTACACACACAGCTTGTAGCCCTACTCACTTTCCAGGCCAGATAATTTTAACACTGAAAAAGATGAAACAGATACAATGGTATACCTACAGTCCCAGCACTTGGGAGTTTGAAAAAGGATCAATTGAGACTAACTATAAACATGAGGCACATCCCTATCTTAAATGTAAAAACATGTATGTATTATATATAGTGTTTGCTTCATGGTCACAACAGAATGGGTTGTCTATGGAAAAGCTTCTAGAACTCTCTTGAGACCCCAAGCTGATCTCAAAGCTGTGACCCTCTCACTTCTGCTTCCAAAGTGCTTAAAATGAAGGTATGCCACCACATCCAGCCACTGCCTTGGTTTCTCTTGTGCATGACTAAGTGGCTCCAGCAGCATCAGGAACAAGGAGCCACCCATGGGAACCAGTAGACTAAATAAGCTTCCACATAACTGAGGTGAAATGACATTCTATCCTAATCAGCAAGTTCAATCATTAAACTTCATCCTCAACGGCAATGTAGGTACACACCACCATGCCCTGGCTGGGTTTACTTTGTTTAGACTGACTTGTAAGACAGGCTTATATTTCCACAGTGCCTTTACTTCCTCACCTCTAAGGGTGTAAAGTGGAGGAGTACAGTTTCTAAAGCCCCTGTGCATTTTAAAAATTGGATGTATAAATCACTTCCACTTAGCTGAACTCTCTGTTCATTTGTTGTTGTTATTGTTTTTTTGAGACAGGATTTCTCAGTGTAGCCTTGACTATCCTGAAACTCAACTCCCAAGTGCTGTGATTAAAGCCATATGTCACCACAGTGCTTTCTGTTCATTTGTGCTCCTGGGAACTGAATCAAAATTGATAAATATCTAAATGAAGTCAGGAAGTCACAGAGTAGGTTCTTCTCTATTCTATGCCACTAACCAGAGAAAGCTACAGAAAGCAAGTAAGAGAAGCAGAAAATTGGTGTTCATAAAATCAGCAGAGATGGAAATACCGGGAAAGTACCTATTAGACCCTTTTGTTATTTTTTGTGGTTGTTCTGTCCACCATAGTCTCAAGGACAACTAGGATACGAGGACACAGAGAAAACAAAAACAGTGCTTTAGGCTGTGGAATCAATAGAATGACAGCTTTAAGAAAGCTTTTTAAGGGCTGGCGAGATGGCTCAGTGGGTTAGAGCACTGCTCTTCCGAAGGTCCTGAGTTCAGATCCCAGCAACCACATGGTGGCTCACAACCACCCATAATGAGATCTGACGCCCTCTTCTGGTGCATCTGAAGAGAGCTACAGTATACTTATTTATAATAATAAATAAATCTTTGGGCCAGAGTGAGCAGGGACTGAGCCAGTAGAATCTACTGGAGCAAGCGGGACCAACCAGAGCAAGCAGAGGTCCTAAAAGTCAATTCCCAGCAACCAGATGAAGGCTCACAACTATCTGTACAGCTACAGTGTATACTCATATACATAAAATAAATAAATCTTTTTTTTAAAAAAAGCTTTTTTAAAAAGCAGCATGGGAATACATATTCCAGGATCCTCCTGACACAGAGACTGACCTCAAGGCTTCCTGAAGTAGATTCTTTCATGACTCATAGTAGCTTCCTGGGATAAAATACATGGCAATACTTAGTAAGATTTTGACCAATACATGTTTCTTTTAAGCTAACTAAAGATCTTGGTCAGGTTTAAAATACACTTTCAATTTCTAGTTACACATAGCCTATGCTGGAAAGAATTTTGATGCAAGGAGACTTGCAGAGACAGACTATTTATAGTCTTGTCAAAGAACTGAAGAAGACAAAATGGCAGTGCTTTGGGATTCAGGCTGTAACTTGGGCATGAGAGGAAAGGATTGGTGGGACACTCCATGAGTGTCTTTGTGTCACAGCTTACCACTAAATACCACCTCAGAAAACATGTTGGGATAGTCTCTGCCCTCACTTAGAAGAGATGAAACCTAAAGAGGCATCAGAGGGCAAAACAACCAGCCCCATACCAGAAAATACTTTTTATTAAAAAAATTTGTGTTTGCTTCATGATCAGAATAGAAAAATACTACTATGAACTACTAAATGGGTTCTGGATCACCATCTCTTTGAGCAGGATTGGGGGGCGGTGGGAGTAGGGGACAGCATGGAGAACACACATTGGAATCAGCCCAAGAGCCCACCAGTATGAGGCTTTGCATGGTCATGTAGGACAGATCTGGTAAGTATACGGGGTGCTGTGGCTTAGGTTCTGCTGGAAGCCCAACAAAACTACATGGTCCACACAAGGAGCCACAATGATCACGGAAGAGAACTTGAGGTCATTAGGGAGCTGTTAGAAACACCAAGATGGGGACAGCCTTGCCCCTTCCTACAAAAGGGAAGAGTCTCCTGCTGATGATTCCACTTTAAAGATGGTGCCACTGGCCTCAGATAGGTGCTCAGTGCCCAAATGTCTGTGCTGAGGAAAAACCACACAAACCTTTCCCAGGTCAGCTCGACCTACCACTTTTCACAAGTGTGGCTGAAGTACCAGATGGATATGTGTTGTCACCCTGATGAACTAACAGCTGGAATTCTTGTACTTCAGATCCTGTCCATACTAAAGGCAAAAAGAAAGAAGCTGTTAAAAGACCAATGAATAGGGCTGAAGAGGTGGCAGGGTAGTTAAGGGCATTGGCTACTCTTTGAGAGGACCTGGCTTCAATTCCCAGCATCACATGACTGACAGCTCAGAACTGTCTGTAACTCAAGTTCCAGTGGATCTGACTCCCTCACACAGGCATATAAGCAGGTCAAACACCATTGGTTATTTGGGGAAAAAAAAAAAAAAGACCAATAACTAGCAACTGTTAGCTTGGACTCTGCATTTTAGAAGCCTCTTGATCCCAAAGAACCAGAAGACTATCTTCCTTAGGAAAGCAACTTTGGGGACTGGGAAGATGGTTCAGTGGGTAAAGTACTTGCCACCCAAACATGAGGACCAACACCCATGGAAGGAGAAACAGGTTTCCTGGGGCAAGCTGGCTAGATGCTCTAGCCAAATTGAAGAGCTTTGGGTTCAAGTGAAAGACTCTCCAATATAATAAGGTGGAAAGATGAAAGACACTTGACATCATCAGCCTCTGGTCTGCACACACACACACCTGAACATCTGTGTATACACAAAGATGAATATACAGATACAGAACACATATACACAGAACCTTTCTACCTACTGGAAGTCAGAAAAGCATTCCCATGGACACTCCTTAAATTCAGTTTTCTACATCTAGGCTTTCAAAAAAGCGACGCATCCATATCTGAGTGGGGATCCAACCTCGACAGTAATACCTGGAGAAGGTGGCCAGTGTGAGTATCTCCAGCAGCAGCTCCGAGCCACAAAAGAAGAGCAGGATACCATTCATGATAGCTTCTAGGCGGAGCACATAGGTCTGCAGCAGCAGGTAATAGGAAGCCATCATGGCAGACGGGAAGGTCAAGGCCACACTAATGCCAAGGGGCATCTTTCGCTGACAGAGGTTTCCCTTTGTACCTATAAAAAACAAAAACAACAAAAAAACCAGCCCCAACAGTCACCTCCAAATGGTAACTGCTTTTCCTGACCTCAGCCTGTTTTTTTTTTTTTTTTTTTCTCACCTCAGGAAGTGTCTCGTGTGACAGATGGACAGAACAGAAAAATTACCCTCAGTGGGAATGTCATATTTAAATATTTTATTAATTTATTGCTTATTTTCTATGTATGAGTGTACACTGTGTATGTGTGCCTGGCCTGGTGCCTGTGGAGGTCAGAACACCTCAGATTCTCTGGAACTGGAGTTACAAAGGGTTGTGAGCCACCATGTGGTGCTGGGCCTTGAACCCTGGTTCTCTGGAAAAGTAGCCAGTGCTCTTAACCACTGAGCCATCTCTTTAGCAGAGAATATCATTTTTAAAACTTATGTCCTGGGGGCTGGAGAGATGGCTCAGCGGTTAAGAGCACTGACTGCTCTTCCAGAGGTCCTGAGTTCAATTCCCAGCAGCTACATGGTGGCTCACAACCATCTGTAATGGGATCCGATGCCCTCTTCTAGTGTGTCTGAAGAGATTGACAGTGTACTCACATACATAAAATAAATAAATTTTTAATAAATAAATTTAAGTCCCACTGAACTAAAACTTTGAAGCTTCAGGGCATTACATGACTAAAGTCATTTACTCCAGAGGCCCTGCTTCCATTCTGACTCTACCCAGGGAACAATGGGATTCTGTTTGGGAGGCAGAGACAGGTAGGTCTCTTGAGTTTGAGGCCAGCCTGGTCTACACTCATGAGAGTTCCAGGACAGCCAAGGCTACATAAAGAGGCCCTGTTTCAAAAAAGAAAAAAAAACAAAAAAAGTAACATAAGCCAGGCATGGAAGCACACACCTCTCAGCACTCACAGGCTAAGGTCAAAACTGAGAGTTCAAGATCATCCTGGTCTCCTTGCTTCAAAAAAACCAAAACCAAATTCTGTATGTCTGTGTGTATATACATGTACATTTATAACCATGTATATATACATAACAATTTATAAATATAAAAACTGTTTATGTAAACTATGTATGGCTATAATATGTATGCATGTATGTAAATGTATATGTACATTAAAACTTCAATTAATATGGAAAATAATTTAAGTGCATTAAAAATATCTGTTCTTTAGGACTACAGAGATGGATCACTGGGTGGTTAAGAGCACTTTTTGATCTTCCTGAGGACCCAGGGTCACCCACATGGCAGGCAGCTCAACAACTGTAACTCCAGTTCCAGAAGATCTGATGCCCTCTTCTTCTCCTCCTCCTTCTTTTTCTTCTTCTCCTCTTCTTCCTCCTTCTTTTTAACTTTTAATTCTCACTTGTGTGTTTGTGTGTACCCACAAAGGCCAGAAGACAACTGGATCCCCTGGATCCCCTGGAGCTGGAGCTACAGGCAGTTGTGAGTTACCTGATGTGGATGCTGGAAACTAAACTGCGGTCCTCCTGCAAAAGCCATCTCTAGCCCAAGACCTCTGTGGGCACCAGACATACATATAGTATACAGGCATAACATACAGGCAAAATATCCATAGACATAAAGTAATTTTTAATTAAAAAATATGTATTCCAAAAGCCAAATATGGATACTTTTACGTATAAATCTTTCTGGCTATTGCCAATATGTAAAGGAAACCAAAAATGTTACCTTGTTTTTCTTTGTTTTTTTTTCCCCTTGTTTTTCTTGCTTTTCTTTACTAAGTTTGAGCACACTGGCAAGTTTTTTGTTGTTGTTGTTTTTTGTTGGTTTTGTTTTATTTTTTGTTTTTGGCTAGGATCTATTCAGCTATACATCCCTGTCTGCTCTGGAACTCATTATGTCTAATTGAATGCATAGCCATCCCCTTGCCTCTGCCTGTGGGTTCTGTGATTAAAGGCATGTGCCACCTTAGCAAGACCTTTTAGTCCTCTATAATGACTTATGTGAATTGACTGTTAGTGTCCTTTACCATTTTTCTCCCTTAGGTTTGTTATTTTAACACTAGGATGCTAGTGTTAGAAACTTCTAGAGAAATCCTTGCTTAGAGAAGTGGAGGGAATCTAGAGCTCTCTTGGAATGTACTGCTTTCTTCTCTCAAACAAAGCCAGGAGAAGAAGCAGGCACTCTTGTAGCAGTCAGGCAGCTGGAAGGGGTGGTCTAAGATCAATGCTACTGTCAGCTTCTAGCCTCACTCCCAAACACACAGGTAAATCTTGACCTAAAATAAGCAGCAGCAGCTCGAAGCTCCAGGGAGGAAACAATGGTATATGTTACCAGATCTACCTGATAGTGAGCCCAGGTTCTTTGTCTTGATAATCAAGTTACAGGCTCCAGCATGTTTCATAAGCCATGGAAATATTTTCTGGACAACACTCACCAAAAAACAATCGTATTACTTCAATGCCAAGATAAAGCAGCAGCATCACCACATCCAGGACTAGGTTGGCTGTTGGGTAGGGCAGCAAGAGACCTACAAAAGTAAGAGCTAGAGTATGCAAACACCGTCGAACAGCCCCCACATTCCCACAAGGGCTGCCACACACCCAGTGACAAGGATGGTAGTCTCATGATGAATCAGTTAGCAAGGTATAAATTGTTACATCTGCAGGCTTTAAGTCTAGAAGTCCTGACTGTGCCAAATGACTGAATTATAATGGTACACAGATCTGAATATTTCAGTAAAGAGAGATGGGGAAGAGTTGGGATGGAGAAACCCTCATTTCTCAAACTCAAGACTTGCTGAAAGTCTTCCTGTTTGATCATTCTAAAGCCATTAGTTGGAGAGACTTCTGCCTTGCAATGGAGATGCTGCAGGGACCAGAAGATAGAAGGTTCTTAGAATAGGTGAAAGTGGAAAAGGGCTGCGGGGGCAGAGGCAGTCAGGCCCAGCCTTACCTTTGTACAGGAAAATAAGGAGCTCCAGCAGGAAATAGGTAGCATAGTACCAACCATTCAGAAAGAACAGGACTTCCAGAGGGGTTGAAGACAATCTTTTATCTGCAAAAAAGCAACACAAAGAATGTGCAGGGCAGCTGGAGCTCTACTCCGTTCTGGGTAATGGTTCTGTGTAATCTGTACATAACACAGGGTGACTGTGAGTGAGGGAGAAACTTCTGATGGCTAATGAAGTGAGTGTGCATGTAGAGGGAACTGCTTTTAACCTCCTTTCTCAGGAATCACTTTGAGGTCGACTTCTCTGACAATTCAGCTATAATCACAGCTGAGAGGCACCTCAAATCTTAAACCCTGTCATTACTGAAGGGGAAACTGGGGCACAGAAACGAGCTTAATTCTGTCCAAGGCCGAAGGATTGGTAACTGAGCCATCCCAGAACAGGGCCAGCTGGAGATTCTTAAGGCTACAGTATCCGAGTATCCATGGGTTACTCAGAGCAACCCAAGCCCGATTCGGACAAATGAAGAGTAAGACCCCAACTTTTAGAAATGGAGGATTAGGTCGAACTCTGGAGAGCAGAGAGGTGGAGGGGATGGCAGGTACCAGTGGGATAAGGGCAGAGACACACACCTCCAGAGTCTCACCTCGCGGCGCCATGTTCAGTCCCCATGGAAACTGCGTACACTGCAGCGCCCGGAGCAATGAGGCGCAGCCGGAAGCGCGGCACGGAGCTGCCCGGTCTTCTGGCCGCTCTGCCTGCCCGTGCTACTCTATGGTCACCCCGCCGGCCGCGCCCAAGCGCGGAACAGCGCACGCCGTCAACCTTCTGTGGTCTAGGGGCAGGATAGGGTTTTATATGAAGGCAGAGAGAGCCCATGAGACCCGAGCACCTCTCCAACTGAACTCTCTCCATCCCCGGCGTCTTGGCATTGGTCCTTAGTGGCCCCGTGTGGCCGTATAGTTGGAGGATCAGCCCTGGGCCCACCATTCTGTTTTCTACTCCCATGTGTTTTTAAAAAAGCACCCCATGCCACTGTTGCGCACAAGGCTTACCTGAGGCCGATTGCCGCAACAAAATCCTGTGGAAACACCAAAACCGTTGAAGAAAGAATGTCCTTTCTAGGAGTACAAGTGAAAACAGCGGTGCTATAATGTGATTTTCCTGCGACCCAAAAAGTGCAAGGGTGTTGAAAGGAGACAGCGTCTGCCCAGGTGGAAATTGAGAGATATTTCCAACAAGCTTGAGCTATGACCTGTGGCCGCAACTCGAAGCAAGAGCATGTTGTTGAAGGCAGGGGAGGTGGAAGAGTAAGATTTCTGAAAAGTCTCGGATTGACTCAGCTGTCAGCCCTTAGAGCATGGCAGTCAGATAACAAATAACTGGAGAGAGTAACTAAGCTGTAATGAAAGTGCTATTTCCCTACCTAATAGGAGTGTGGATGAGAGCAGTAACTGTTGCTTCTCAAAGACCTAAAGCAATTTCTCACCTGGGGAGAATAATTTAAGTAGAAGCCTCCATAACTCCCCACTTCTGCTCTCCTGCCTCCTTCACTTTTGCTTGCGCCTTCCACTGCCTTTCAGATCTGGTTTAGTTTGGGTAGGCAGGCCTCAAATTCTCCTGCCTCTGCTTCCTGTCCAGTATGGGGGTTTCAAGTGGGTGTCACAAAGCCCTGGCAGGTCTTAAATGGAATTTTAAGTTCTTACTAGCAAGGACCAGAGCAAGCTGAGGTGTTGGAAAGAACCCTGGTCCCTGCACCTCATCTGTACTACCTTTATATACAGGCCGGCACTGAGCCTCAGAGGAAAGAAGGGTGGGCCAGTTTGTTTTTGTAAATAATGGGTCTTTTTTTTTTTTTAAGCAGCTGTGGCCAGTACGGGCCTGCTGCCATCTTTATTTTAATTTATTTACTATTATAAATGAGTACACTGTAGCTGTCTTCAGACACACCAGAAGAGGTTGTCAGATTTCATTGCGGGTGATTGTGAACCACCATGTGGTTGCTGGGATTTGAACTCATGACCTTTGGAAGAGCAGTCGGTGCTCTTACCCACTGAGCTATCTCACCAGCCCCTGTAAATAATGAGTCTTAAATCACTCTGCCTACATGTTTAGATATTGTGTACGTATATAACTCTTGTGCTACAGTGAAAAGTTTACCATTGTCAACAGAGATTATATAGTCTGTAGCCTTAATGTCACCTGGCTAGTTAAGGACATGATGCTGTTTTATGTCAGGATGCCACAACAGCATAGGTACCAAAAGTGGACACAGACTACGTCAGTAAACTGCAGGAACTTGAGAATATGCAGCGGAGTCTCCTGTCCTCTGGGGCTCTAACCCAAAGTCTGGGATTGCTAGGCAAACACTCTCCACTGAGCTTTAGCTATAGCCGTACTTTTATATATTTTCCTTTAGTAAGCCACAAATAAAACTGAACCCCAAGCTGAAGAGATGGCTAAGTGGTTAAGAGCACTGACTGCTCTTCCAGAGGTCCTGAGTTCAATTCCCAGCAACCACATGGTGGCTCACAACCATCTGTAATAGAATCTGATGCCCTCTTCTGTGTGTCTGAAGATAGCTACAGTGTGCTCACATATATAAACTAAATAAAGAAATCTTTAAAAAAAAAAAACAAAACTGAGCTCCCTACCACCACAGAGGAACAAAATTTCACTGTGGTTAAGTTGATCTATTTAGTTGCCTAAGTATTGAATATCAAGGCCTTTCAGGGCCATGCACCATTGGCTAAAAATACAAAGACTTTTAGGGCCAAGGCAAATTTATTCCACTCCATTGACCTTGCTAAACTAACATATTATGATGGCTATTCTTGGTTGTCAACTTGACCACATCTGTAACTGACTAAAACTCAAAAGGCCTTGGATTTTTTTTTTCTTCATTAAATCTTTTGAAGTGGGAAGATCCACTTCTCTTTTTTCCCTTTATTATTTTTTGAGATTATAATATAATTACATCATTTCTCCCTTTTCCTCCTCCAAGCCATCCCATATACTCCTCTTTGCTCTCTTTCAAATTCATGGCTTCTTTTTTCTTTTTTTTTTTTTTAAGATTTGTTTATTTATTATGTACATTGTTTTCCTATATATGTGTCAGTGTGCCAAAAGAGGGCGCCAGAATTCATTATAGGTGGTTATGAGCCACCATGTGGTTGCTGGGAATTGAATTTAGGACCTCTGGAAGAGCAGTCAGTACTCTCATGGCTCACACCCCCCCCCCCCCCGGCTTCTTTTTCATTGATTATTGTTACAGGGATATATGTACATGCATATATATGTGTGTATACACACACACACATATTTCTAATTACAACCTACTCGATCTGTAAAATGTTATTTGTATGTTTCTTTTCAGGGCTGACCATTTTGTATTAAGTAACTAACTGTTGTACCCTTCTGCCACTTTTTTTCTTTAATTTAAAACAACTTTTAAATGTAAATACAAGTCAGGAGTCTGTCAGGGAGCTGGGTGTCACCTAAGCCCACTGAGTCCCCGGGTCTCAACCTGCTCTACCTTACCAAACTTCCTGGCATGGTTTTATATCCCACAGTTGTATATCCTGGAACAGGAGTTACAGATGTTTCTGAATTTCCATGTGGGTGTAGAATCTAGGTCCTCTAAAAAGAGCAGTTTAATATTGTGAGCCTGATTCATTCTTCTGTGTCTACGGATGAATTTCATTCCTAATGTTTTATTGGGTCTTATGTTCAAGAAAGAAATTGGTCTGGGGCTGGTGAGATGGCTCAGTAGGTAAGAGCACTGACTGCTCTTCTGAAGGTTGTGAGTTCAAATCCCAGCAACAACATGGTGGCTCACAACCACCCATAATGAAATCTGACACCCTCTTCTGTGTACTCATTTATAATAATAAATAAATCTTTAAAAAAAAAAGAAAGAAAGAAATTGGTCTATAACTTTACTTTCTTGTAACATTATGAAATTGGTTAGGTTAAATTACCTTTCTAAAATGATGCAAGGCTCTGAGAATGTAGCTCAGTGAAGCCCTGGGTTTGATCCTCTGCACGAGGCAAGGGAGAAGAAAAAAGAAACATGACTCGGCATGATAGTGCATGCCTGAAACGTCAGCATGCAGGAGGCTGAGGTGGGATGATCTGACTGTTTCAAAATGAATAAAGAAGAGAACTGGAGAGATGACTGGGCAGGCAGGAGCCCTTGCTACTTTTCCAGATGCCTGAAGTCAGGTAGCTCACATCCACATGCAGACACACATATACACATAACTAAAAATAACAACAAAGGCAACTCTTTTTAAAAAGAATTAAAAGGAGCCAAAGTTACCCTTTTTTTCTAGTCTCTAGAAGAGGTTAAGCATGGTAGGTATTGTCTCTTAGATATTTGTGAAATTTCACTGATAAAGGCAAATCTAGAATTTCATGTGATCATCTCTAAATTTTTTTTAAATGTATTTAACAGTTTATATTTTCTACTTTTTGAGTAAGGTTGAGATATACTTGTTTTTCCACGAGCTTCCCATTCTTTAAAATAAAATTCCAAATATGGCTATGAAGTTCTTTGTACATCCATTGTGGTCTTTCCCTTTTTCTGTCCTGATGCCATTTGTATTTTGGAATTGTTTTGCTGTGAGGTGCTAGGAACTGAGTCCAGGACTCGTGAGACTCCTCTCGATCCTAACAGAGTAGCTCCATCTTACAGCAAGCTTCCGCTTAACTTTCCCATGTGCCAGAGGGCAGCAAAGCAGCCCTCCTTCGCGCTGTAGAACAGTGCTTGCTGAGACCAGCAGAGTCCCAGCACTATCACTGAGACTGCAGTCACCTCTAGCACTTTAACACTAGGTGGCGCTCTGAACCTAGATTTGCGGCCATTTATTGTATTTTTTTTTTTCTTTTAAATGTGTTTGTGCATGTATCATGTGTGGGTGAGTACATGATGTGTGGGGTAGGGGTGCCCATGCCACCACTAGAATGTGGAGGTTAAAGAATGATTTTTTAATCATGTGATATTTTCAAATGTCATTTTCTCAAAAGATTATTTGAAAATATCACATAATGTACCCTGATCACATTCACTTCCCAGTCCTCCCAGGTCCACCCACCACCCAGATAGGCTTGCTAATCTTATCTTCTTTTTACACTTGGTAAACTCCTATTCCTTCTTTCTCTATGTCTAATGCATGCCAGGTCTCTCTCTTGTCTTTTTGTTTTGTTTTGTTTTGTTTGTTTTTCAAGACAGGGTTTCTCTGTGTAGCCCTGGCTGTCCTGGAACTCACTCTGTAGACCAGGCTGACCTCAAACTCCTGCCTCTGCCTCCCAAGTGCTGGGATAAAAGGCGTGTGCCACCACCTCCCAGCTCTCTCTCTTGTTTTAACATAGCTGTCAGACAACCTTTAGGAGTTAGTTTTCACCATCTTGTGATCCTGGAGATCAAACTCAGTTGCTCAGCCTTCTCACCATTTAGACCCACATAAAATAGACCTTTCTGGGCCATCAAAATTGCTCAGTGGCTAAAGGCATTTGTTACTGAGCCTGATACTTGAGTTCAGTCCCAAGATTGGCATGGTAAAAGAGATTCAGCTCCTGAAAGATGTCCTCTGATCACCAACATGCTTGAGATGCCCCCAACATGCCCCCACACCCATAGCATGTACTCACACAGTATCCATGCACAAACACAAAGTAAGTAAACTAATTAAAAACACAAATAGAGCTTCCTCCAGGAAAGGGGACTGGTAACTTCAGAAAAAAAAAATGCAACTGCCTGATTCTCCATAGGTCATCCTTAATAAACTCCTTTCACCCAAGATGAATTTGAGGACCAAACATTGTGACACACGCCTTTAATCTTAGCACTCAAGAGGCAGAGGCAGGCAGAGCTCTGTGAGTTCAATGCCAGCCTGGTCTACATAGCAGGTTCTGGGGTATCCAGAGCTACAGTAAAAAGACCCTGTTTAAAAAACAAATAAAAAAAAAAAAAAAAAAAAAGATGAGCTTGAATAAATTATTCTTGGAGTTGATGGGACAAATGTTATTTTACATATCCATGGAACAGTCATACAGCACAGAGCCTCAGGATGACTCAGTGTGCTGTATTCCTTAGGGCCTGACTTTATCAGTTCTCATTTCCTGTCTGGCCAAATAACTTAACAGTGCAGAGCCATTAACAGTATCAGGAGGGCTCAGGAAATGAGACTCCAAAATGAAGGCCTAAAAAGCAAAATGTCTCTTTAGCCCTCTCTTCTCTCGCACGCCCTTCATAGTGACCCCCAAGGCAGGCCACAGAAACTAGAATTTTCTTCCCCAAGATAGAAAGCAGAACTTCTTTACCCCAAAGCTATCCATAAAGCAGAAGAATAATTTTCTCACTACTCCTAGTCTTCCCTGGTAACAGCTGGTCATGACGTTAAGACCCTTGCTCCAGAGGCCTTGCTCCTTACCTGGGAGAAAAGAATGCAGCAATGGAGAGACTCAGAAGCAGCAGACAGACAGGCCTTGCTGTGTTTCTGCCCCAGGCTGTTTCTGTTACTTAGACCTGTCACGTCCAATCAATCACATTTCTACATTCTGTCCCTACTCCATTGCACTTAAGAGCAAAAATTGGTAGCACATTGGGGACTTTGGGTCTCCAATCCAAAGGCTCTTGTGCCCTAAAAAAACATGGCCAGATGATCTTGCTGTGCATTATCTGGTTGATCTGTTTTTTGTCGCCAATGTGATAGACAAGACCCTTTAAGATGGAAATGAAAGGTTTCCTCCCATTTTCCCTCCCAATGCAGTTAATTCTATTTTCTTGTCTATGAAAATGTATTTCAGAGCCAGGCGGTGGTGGCGCACACCTTTAAATCCAGCACTTGGGAGGCA